>CM076582.1:1254195957-1254402002 GCA_034641835.2 Pinus albicaulis
GCTTACTCCTCCTATCTGTGTGTTGCAAATAGCAACAGTATAGTCACAACTGATAGCTAACTCCACCCTTTCATCTACCTCTTTCACTGGTCTCCACTGAACTGATCATGCACTGTAGTGAAGTGATGTGTTCTTGAGTTGAATAATGAGTTACTAATTAATGAATTAAATAATATTTAATTCACTCCACTCATAACTAATTGATTAGCTAGTTAAACTAATCTCAATCGGTTCAACTAAAATAAACAGAACACAACTCCACTAGCTGTCTCATTAACTCCTCCAAACTTCTGCCACTGAAGTCAACCATGCATGATGCCATCAAACCCTTGGGAACCACGTGATTCCTCTGTCAGATGCATGAGCCACTTCTGTAGCTCGAACTGAAGTGCTCCAAGAGAGTAAACTGCTATTTATAGTCTAAATATTATTAAGGGTAAATAATATTTGACTTCCCTGTTTTAAGGAGAGGCAGTCTAAAAATAGACTTCGACCTCTTTGACCTCAAAAATAGAGTCTCATCTATTTTTACCAACATGACATATACTTCAAGAATCTCAAACTGGAATCCCCGAACCATGCTCCATATGTCTAAAAATAGACATAGTCTAAAAATAGATTTTGCGCCAGAATTTGCCTGCGGGCCCACTTAGTGAAGGCGACTTCATTTAACTAAGCTCCATCATCTTGCTGCATTTTCAACACTCCCTCTCAGCAAGATATGGATTATCTGCAACCCCTATCCTGCCTCTGTGGAATTCGAACTTTCTCCTGGTGAGCGCCTTCGTCAGGATGTCGGCATCCTGATCCTCCGTGGGAACATATGAAAGCATCATGATTCTCCGCTGAACACAATCTCTGATATGATGATACCTGATGTCGATGTGTTTGGACCTATCATGAAATACTGGATTAGCCGAGAGTTTAATGCAACTCTGGTTATCACAGTAGATCATTGTAGGCTCCAAATGCAACCTGAACAATCCTGTGAGGATCTTCCTCATCCAAATAGCCTCGCATGCAGCCAAGCTAGCTGCCATGTACTCGGCCTCTGCTGAACTGAGTACCACGGATCTCTACTTCCTACTGTACCAGGAAACTACTGTCGACCCAATGCTGAAAACTCCTCCAGATGTGCTCTTCCGGTCCGTTGGACTCCCTGCCCAATCTGCATCAGTGAAGCCAGAAAGCTTCGCTCCATCCTCCTGTCTGTACCATAGACCATATCCCGATGTGCCTCTAATATAGCATAATACATGCTTGCCCGCCTTCCAAAAGAGCTTGGTAGGCTTAACCATAGCTTGCGAAAGCTGGTTAACTGCATAGCATATATCGGGTCGTGTATTGACCGGATACATAAGCGACCCCACCAACTGTCGATAGACAGTGGCATCCACTACCTCTACTGAAGTAGCATCCTCCTTCCTCCAACCACCAGGAAGAGGAGTGTCAATAGGCTTGCAGCCTTGCATGTTGAACCTCTCCAGAATCTCCCGGGCATACTTGCCCTGAGAAACAAACAGTCCTCCGCTGCGTTGCCAAATCTCCAATCCCAGGAAATAATGAAGGATGCCCAAGTCCTTCATCTCAAACTCTCGTGCAAGATCCTCCTTGTATGAAAGTATCAACTGCTCATCGCCAGTCAAAATCAGATCATCTACATACAGTACGATGATCAACAGCTTCCCCTCCACCACAATCTGGTACAGGTTTGGATTCGCCTCACTCTTGGAGAATCCAAGCCCGGTGAAGTAGCTGTCTATCCGAGTGTACCAAGCACGAGGTGCTTGCTTCAGCCCATACAGTGCTCTCTTGAGTCGGCACACTTGCGACTCACTGCTGAAGATCTCAAAACCTTCAGGCTGCTCTATGTACACCTCTTCCTCAATAACTCCATTGAGGAACGCAGTCTTCACATCCATCCGATGAATGTGCCACCCCATCTGCGCTGAGAGAGCAAGGATCGTCCGTATGGAAGAGTACCTTGCGACAGGTGCAAAAGTCTCCTCATAGTCAATCCCCTCGATCTGTGAGAAGCCACGAGCGACAAATCTCGCCTTGTACTTCTCCACACTCCCATCAGCCGCCTGCTTCACCTTGTAGATCCATCGCGAACCTACAACTGATTTCCCAACCGGTCTTGGGACAATCTCCCATGCACTGTTCCTGATGATCGAATCATATTCTTCGATCATGGCATCGACCCATGCGGGTTCCTCCACAGCTTCCTCAAAAGAGGATGGCTCTGTCACAACACATTGACTCATAAGAGCCATGTATCCAGTGTACCGATCCGGTGACTGTCTCTGTCTGCGCTGTGCTGTAGGTGGTCCTACAACCTTCTCTGCATCCCGAGCCAGTCGCTCAGCTTCTGCAGTGCGCATGCGCCCTCTGATGGTTGGCGCTGCCTGGGTGGTTTCTTCCACCTCCTGAACCTCCTCTTGTGGCTGATCCACATCCGGAAGCTCCTCCTTAGGAACTAACAGCTCCTCATCTGCATGCAGGTGTAGCTCCCTCTCAAGCGAACACTGCATGGCTTTCTCCTCCTGAAATTTTATATCCCGTCGCACAACAGTCTTGCGACTGTCTGACAAATACACCCGGTAGTTGTGAGGTGTATCAGTGTACCCCACAAATATTCCAACCTCAGCAGTTGGATCCAACTTCCTTCTCGCATCCTTCATCACATGCATGTAGACAGGAGAACCAAAAATCCGCAAATGGGAAATATCAGGCCTCTTGCCAGAATAAGCCTCCTCTGGTGTACTCATGCCAAGAACCCTGTGAGGACAACGGTTCTGCACATACACTGCTGTATTGCATGCCTCAGCCCACAAGTGAAGGGGTAGGCCCTGATCATGCAACATCGCCCGTGCAGCACCCACGATCGTTCTGTTCTTCCGCTCAGCCACCCCGTTCTGCTGTGGGTTATGGGGTGCGGTGAGCTCTCTCCGAATCCCTTCTGCGCTGCAGAACTCCTTGAATTCAGCCGAGATGAATTCACCACCGTTATCACTCCTTAGAGCAATCACCTTCTTCCTCGACTCCTTCTCGACCAGTGCTTTAAACTCACAGAACTTCGCGAATGTATCACTCTTCTTCTGCATGAAGAAGATCCAGCACTTTTGAGAGAAATCATCAACAAAGATCACATAATACTTGTGCTTTTCTGTCGAAGCAACTGAGAAAGGACCACACACGTCTGTGTGAACTCTCTCAAGGATCGTCATGGCGCGACTATCCTTCTCGTGAAAGGTGGCTTTCACATACTTCCCTAAAGTACACCCCTTGTACTGATCTGACTGCGCAAGAGTGCCCTTAGGAAGCCCAGTAGAAATCTGCTGCAGAATCTTCAAAGCTCCATGGTGAAGGTGGCCCAATCTCCTGTGCCACAGTTCGCCCTCATCATCCCGGCTCACCACTTCTCCCGCCTTGCATGCCATAGCTGCGTAGCCATCTACCTGCAACTGATAAAGGTTCTTAGTTCTAACCCCTATCTTCTGGGTCTCTCCAGTAGTCTTACTGCGTAGGAAGGCTTTTCCTTCGCTGAAGACCACATCATACCCCTTATCCTCCAACATCGCCACATAAATCAGGTTCTTCTTCAATCCAGGTACATGCATGACATCCTTCAAGACAAAGGGTTTACCAGACTCCCTCTGAAAGGATATGGTACCGATACTAGTCGCACTGTATCTACCATCATCGCCCATCTCGATGTGCACACCCAAATCTTTGTCCTCCAGATCTGAGAACAAATCCCGATCTCCCGTCATATGAAATGACGCACCGCTGTCCAAGAACCACACCGATTCCATCACACTTGAAACCAAGCATGCGATCAGTGAAAAGTCAAGCTCGAACTGTAAAGCCAAAGCTTCTCCATCTGCAGATCTTCCCGCTTGCTTGTTCTTCTTCTTCTTTGGAAAATTGGTAGCATAATGTCCGTGATCATGGCAGTGAAAACACTTCACTTTCGCCATATTCTGCTTCTTGCCCTTTGCACCGGAATGAGAAGTTTTCTTACCCTTCCCCTTCTTTGCTTTGGCAACCAAAGCGCAATTTTCTTCATCAGCTCCCTTTGATGAAGATCCATCCCGAGTAGTCCTCCTTATCTCCTCCTGCATGAGATCCGCCCAAAAGCGCTCCCATCCCGGCAGCTTCTCCCGACCATTGACACTATCTTGATATGAGTGCCAAGCCTTCGGAAGACCAAGGAGAGCCAGGTCGACCATTTCCTCGTCTTCGACAGTCACCCCCACACTTCCCAGCTCATCTCTGCACTGAGTGAACTTCGTGAGGTATTTGGCGATACTGTCGCCTTTCTCCATCTTGATGTTCTTGAGCTTATCTTTGAGTGCCAGCTTCCTTTGGTCGCTCTTACTCTGGAATAGATCCGTCAAAGCTTTCCACATTAAATATGGAGTAGCCTTTCCATGCAGGCTGGATACAATATGATCCTTGACGCCCTCCAACGGGATCCTTCGACATTTCGCCATCTTCTTTTGCCATGCTTCGACTTCAGCAGGATCAGTGGGCTTTTGGACATCCGTATCTACGAACTCCTTCAGACCATTATCTTCTAATACTGCCTCCATGCGATCCTTCCATGCAACATAATTCGAACTGCCTTCAAGAGCATATTCAAGTCGCAAACCATTGAAAGACATTTTCAACACCGGCACCAAGAAAACAAAACTGCTGCAAAATTTCGAATTCCACCTCAAAGCTCAACCGCTCTAGATCTGTGAGAACAAATTATTTCTAGCACAGAGATCGACTGCAAGGGGCATTTACCAGACCTTTCACTTTCCGAAGAAAGATGAATCAGGAGGCTACCTGGCCCGCATGCAGACTCTGTCTACCGAAATAAGTTTGTAATCACTGTGATGATCAATCTCTGCTTCAATAGCTCCGATACCATGTAGAAATTTGCTGAATAATGATTAATTATCCACCGAGACTATCCTGATCACATAAAATTCGAATTTATATGCAACACATAATCTCTTCCACTCAGATCAACTCAGATCATCACACATGCAGAAATAAAATCAAGCGATAACACATCAAATCATCATACACATTAACACAGTATGTATAGGGAAAGCTTATAGCTAAAAACCCCACAGCTATTGTGTATATTATAATGGAGAAATCAGGTAACAAACTCAGTACAATACTCCTCACAAGTACTCAGTACTTTCTCATAAAGTTACTCACAATCTAGCTCAGTTTTGAACAGGTTACTGGTTCAAAAATCACCGCCAATTGCCTTCGCTCTATTGCGTGTTTCAATGCTATGGGATGGCCTCTTTATATAGATAAACCACCAGCCTGAACTACGCAATCCTCATGGGCTTACTCCACCTATCTGTGTGTTGCAAATAGCAACAGTATAGTCACAACTGATAGCTAACTCCACCCTTTCATCTACCTCTTTCACTGGTCTCCACTGAACTGATCATGCACTGTAGTGAACCGATGTGTTCTTGAGTTGAATAATGAGTTACTAATTAATGAATTAAATAATATTTAATTCACTCCACTCATAACTAATTGATTAGCTAGTTAAACTAATCTCAACTAGTTCAACTAAAATAAACAGAACACAACTCCACTATCCGTCTCATTAACTCCTCCAAACTTCTGCCACTGAAGTCCAACTGAAGTCAACCATGCATGATGCCATCAAACCCTTGGGAACCACGTGATTCCTCTGTCAGATGCATGAGCCACTTCTGTAGCTCGAACTGAAGTGCTCCAAGAGAGTAAACTGAAGTTTATAGTCTAAATATTATTAAGGGTAAATAATATTTGACTTCCCCGTTTTAAGGAGAGGCAGTCTAAAAATAGACTTCGACCTCTTTGACCTCAAAAATAGAGTCTCATCTATTTTTACCAACATGACACATACTTCAAGAATCTCAAACTGAAATCCCCGAACCATGCTCCATATGTCTAAAAATAGACATAGTCTAAAAATAGATTTTGCGCCAGAATTTGCCTGCGGGCCCACTTAGTGAAGGCGACTTCATTTCACTAAGCTCCATCATCTTGCTGCATTTTCAACACCTTGTCAATTTTGAGGCACCAACCTCTAGGGCTCCAACCCTATCTTTGATACAGGCTCCAACTTGGTCTCTTGAGGACTCCTATCCTCTCAGGCTCCAACCCTATCTTCCAAGGCACCAAACTTGTCTCTATGAGGCTCCAACCTCCTGCTTCATTTCGTCAAGATATATTTGGTTATAATTCTGCATGGATCCCAATGTATTCTTCAATGAACCCTGACAATCTTCAGCTATCCCCTCACTTAGTCTCATCGTCACTTCATTAATGACAACCTTGTTCTATTAATAGGTGTCACCACTGATCTTCATCTCACCCAAACACTTTCTCAAGGTCACCACATGATGAATTCAATACACCATGGTCTCCAAGGGTAGATCCAAGATCAGCTAAGGATTCTCAACAAGGTGTCTTCTATAGGCTACTCAAATGAAGGTCAAATTAATACTCCTCAAGATGTGCTCCAAAGAAACCTCCAAAGTTAGCTCCAAGTGCAAAGTCTTCACAAACAAATATTCAAGTTCACTTCACAAGTGATCCAAGTGTCTTCAAAAAATAATCTTCCAAATCTGAGGTTCCAAGACATAAATGTCACCAATTCTGAGTCAATGTTCACTGTTCCCTAGCCTTCAATTCTTTACTATCCATGGGTCCTCAAGTTCTTAACTTGTCCAAGCATCCACCACTTCAACTCTTGCGTGTTAACTGTTTATACCTCCATTAGATTTCCACAACAAACTTTGATGATGACAAACCACAATTATGAATCTCCACAAGTATATTAAACTGAGTCATCCACAAAAGTGTTCTATCCGATCTCCATAATACTTGAAGTATTGTTCTGATCAAGCTCAAGAGATACACCACCCAACAGATTTGCTTAACACCAGCACCGAGCTCACAGGTGAAGGATCTATCTCATATTAAAGGAGATATCTATCCGAGTTTTTTATTATAAGGGAAGTCTAAGGTCCTGTAGCAGTATTCTTGACATAGAATACAATACAGAGGTCTAACCTGTTATATAACTGAGTTAACTGTAGAGTAGTTCATTCCTTAAAAGAGATCTGAACTGACAGTGATAATGTATTCTGGTCTGAGCCTCCAATCTGAGCCAACAAAACTGGTTTTATAGGTCTGAAGCAGAAAAATAAAGTCTAAAGATGGTGGCACAGTTGTGTGATGTATAAGGTTCTCCACTCAACATATTCTAGGCATGTAATCCGAGCTTTTAAAGTCTTGTCTGAGGCTGTAATAATCTTGTGATCTAAGCTCTAAAATCTGAGTTACCACAACAAGAATTGCCCAAAACATGATGACATCACAAGGTAGTTGTCCACAGGTCAAGCTTACAGGTATGAGGTTATTTAATACTGGACTGTGGTTCTGTCAGCAGTAATAACATTGAGCTATAGGTAGTTTAGATCAGATATACCCCAAGAAATTAATCCTTCAATCCATTCTCAGTGTCTTTAAATGTGCTTACTACGTTATGCTCTGAAATTTGCTTATTGTGTTATGTTTTGAAAAGATCTCCACCGAAAATGATGATGAAAAGGAGTATTGGACGTCATATTTATATAGGTTTTGACCTTACGATTAATAGACATGTCGGTTGGGTGAAGGAGTATGAGCCTACACAAGTCGGCTCAAGTCGGCTAGGCAATATATATATATATATTTTTCAACTTAAAAATTCAATTTCTCACAAACTACTGGGATTTTGAGGGCAAGTAACAGCTCGTTAGAAAGAGGAAAAATTCCTCTTTAAGATGGTGTAGGATTCATTTGGAAAGGATGCCTCTAAGATGTCCAAATTTATTTTTCTTTGTGACTGTTTCTGAAATCTTTAGTGCAGAAGATGATTAGGACAACAAGAGGCCATTAGGGCTTGATGATTAGGACATCAAGAGGTTATTAGTGTGTTTCCAAGTTCTTCATCATAGTGTCATCATGTAAATTATCCATGTCATCATGACATCATGTAATAGTGCAGTGATATGTCATCAACAATAGTGCAACATTTATTAATTTGTTATCAAGAGAGCTTCAAGGTAGTCTTCCAACAACCATCAAGACCTTCATCAATTTCCATCACGTATGACATCATCAAGTGTGGTCATTCATGTATAGTCCTTCAATAGTGCAGTATCCATCAAGGGTAAGGACATAATCTTGGTTCTAGGCTTCTTCATGAAGAGCAGGGATACATGAGGTTATGACATCACAAGAATATTTTCCATCCCAATAATGCTATATTGACATCAATGACAACTTTGATTAACAACCATGATTCACCATATCATTGGCTTCCCTATTGAGTTGGTGGAGGATGTGGAATAGCAAGAGCTCGTTGAACTTATTCATATTGTAATTGATCCTTTTAACTATGGAAGAGCTTGAGAGATCAAAATTATTGTTGTGGGTAGAAAACATCCAGTTGACCAGCAGAGAGTCCCCTACTACCCTTAATTTCTTAATTCTGAGACTTAGAGCAAGATCTAAGCCCTTCCAAAGCGCAAGGAACTCAGCCTTATTATTAGTTGCTACTCCTAGTCCCCACAGCTCAACCTTTTTATTAGTTACTACTCCTAATCCCCACACAATTTTTTACTCATGTTTGCCAAGACAAATAATCACCCTTCCTACTCTTACCATCCCTAATGTTATCAATCATTCTTACCAAATTATTGTTCATCTCTTTAAAATATTATATTTAAAATTAACTTTGTAAAAATCTTGATGTAATAATTTCACCTCATATTTATTTTCATTTCTCAATATAGACACTAAGTATTTCACTTATCAATGTACA
Source organism: Pinus albicaulis (assembly GCA_034641835.2). Taxonomy (NCBI): domain Eukaryota; kingdom Viridiplantae; phylum Streptophyta; class Pinopsida; order Pinales; family Pinaceae; genus Pinus; species Pinus albicaulis. Next base: position 1,254,204,845 of record CM076582.1, read on the forward strand.
CTAAGTGTTTTAACTATGCTGATTATTAAAAAAAAAATCGATGTAATAATTTCACCTCATATTTATTTTCATTTCTCAATATATACACTAAGTGTTCTACCTATCAATTTACACACTATTTTTAAAGCTGTTTTCACTTCTCCTAAGAAATAGAACCATGCTAAACCATGCTAAACTGTATTCTAAATTAGATAACCATGTTAATGAAGTTCACCTATTTAGAATTAAGTTGTTTCTATTTTAACTGATATATTCATAGTTAAGTTGGCAACTACAGCAAGCATTATGTTGTGACGACAGTCTTTATGAACAAATGCTTAATGCACTTCGATACAGGATTCTCAAGAGTTAATTGTAGCTTGTGATAATAACAAAATCAGTAACTAGATGGTTAGATTAGTGAAAGAAAAACTTTGTTGATAGGGATATTATTGCTGGCTGGACTATGCTGATATCTTCATCCAAGAATAGGAAATAGTGTCCTGAGAACGTGCGTTTTCATTCAAAATGTTCCCAATGAAGTTGTTAAGCATTCTTGCCACAAATGCACATGTAGCCACTTCTCACCATGGGATGAAGGTTGAAGTTGCATAAATTTACTATTAAATTTTATGTTTTTTTTGGAAAAGCTGATTAATGTTTTATGAATGGTATTTTTTTCTTATATTTTAGCATGTTTTGTTTTGTTTTGTTTTTTTTTTTTTATAAAGTATTTTTAATATTATTAATATTTTGGAAAGTGATATCTTTATTATATTTTTCACTGATTTAGTCAAGATTTAGTATTTTGGTGTTGTTTTCTCTTGAGGTGTTGGTGGTTTTAATTGGGTGAAAGCAATGTTTGGGAGCTTATTGTCATTCATGTAGTTTATCTTGTTCTTATACATTAAGTGCTTATTCATGGTTGTGTACTCAATGGGAGAAATGATCACTTCTATGAGGAGGATATGATAGGGTGTATTTCCTTTAATATTAAGATTATAAGTCATAATTTTTTTTGTATGTGTTTTTATCTTTTTCTACAATTCTCTAGGGACGTTGCATCCTCAAACTTCACATCTATATAAGAAAACAAGAATGACAAGAGGAGTTTTCTCTTATCCCACAACCAAAGCTCAACTATTTTAGACTTGTTTTCAAGTGGATAATAATCTTTCCACCCTACATTTATCCTTTTATCAACACTATAGTTCCAATTAAGTTTGTAAATAATATTGCTTCTAAAATATTTGCAATCTTTCCACCCCACATTTATCCTTTTATCAACACTATAGTTCCATATTTACCCTTTTATCAACACTATAGTTCCAATTGAGTTTGTAAATAATATTGCTTCTAAGATATTTGCATAAAGACCTTTCTCCAAATTATTATTGTTATATAATGAAGTTCCATAAACAATATTTTTAATTAAAAAATGAGATTGTTGGCTTGAATTGGTGAGATTTAATCCTTGAATTTCATGGTTTACATAATACTTCATAACAATGCTATTCAGTTGCCTTTATAGACTAATTTAATTAACCAATTTAGTTGCCCTACCTTGAGAAATTAATTCATTTAAAAAACCTCCACAAAATTTATACACCATGTTGCAAATTTTACATAATAAGGAATGGCATCTAACAAATTCCAATGTTTTATCATGGATTTTCATTAATAAGATAATAAACCTTGTAAGTTATTTGATTTAACATAGTTGAAGTTCTATTTATCTCAGGGAAACTACGTTGCATTATGCTCATCAACTTGGAAGATTATAGGTTAGATTTCAAGAATATTTATTATTTGGAGATTAAATTATAAAACTATAATTTTATAATTGATGGGAATTTTAATTTACATTATATCAGCACAATCATATAAATTAAATAACTGGTAGGTATTAATCTATAATAAATATCAAAGCACGTATTTCATGATACTTTTCATATTGCTAAAATAAAAAAATTGTAAATATTTACTAAATTATAACTTTATTTTAAATTATTGTTACTATTAATAATAATAAAAAATAATATATAAGTAAAACATTTTTATGTAACAAGTTTTATAACCATTGAGATTCACCTCACTTTATCATGGAAATTCTTAATCTATAAATAGGCTTTGTTACAATACCATGGACCAATGTCACAGCTTATCAATACCACATGCCAAACCATAACTCATTTCATGTGACACTTGTTCCTACAAAAACAATATAGCTATTTTAAAGATAAATCTCAAATTTTAATTTGTAAATACTATTAAAAATATTCTAAAATATTTAGTGGAAGTTAAATTCCCACCATTTACTTAATAATTATTGATAATTAAATTAAAATTCTAGAAATCATATTTCAAACTAAGCATACCTATCAATAATTTATTATATTTAATTTGATAATATTTTGAAACAAAATTATTTTTTCTCTTTACACTCACATCAACTTAAATTAATTACCTGTATATATTCTTAAACCAATTAACTATATATATATATTTAAAAAACATTAATGTTACTTTAATGTTAAATATAGATAAAGGAGAAAGAGATGTCTTGCTCAAGAGTGATAGTTATAAATGAATCTACCCGTAGAGAATGAAGATACTTTACTAATGTAATCCCTGTTCCCATTATTATTTCCTTGATTCCCATTATGATTTGATTCCTGCTTCGAATCTTTATTTTTCGAGTTTTGAATTATTTAATAATTATAAAATTAAAAAAAATATATGGTACGAAGTTAAAAAAAAGTAATATAAAATATTTAAGAAAATAAAAATAATAAAAATATTATTATTAATTTATGTATTTTTTAAAATATAATTTAGATAAATGTTTTTTTAGAAAGATATTTATTTATATTATAAATTACAAAATTCTTAGATTTAATATTAAATATATTTATTTTATTTTTATAAAATATAAAAATATTTAGTTTTAAAATAATTTAAAAGTTTAGATAAAAAATAACATATTTATATAATTTATATTTATTTATTTATAAATATATGTTTTTAATAATATTTTAAAATAAAGTTAAGTTTTATTAGTACAATCTGTGTTGAGGAAGGTCTTAGTCAGCAAGATTATCCAGGATTAAACTTCATTGGGTGGTTGTGTTTGTGCTAGGGAAATCGCATGCTAAAAAATCTAGTCAGGGCTGGTGTGGCCTATGCCAGGGGCGATTTTCTGGTGACTTTCACTGCTTAGTCGCTACTTCTCAAGCTACAGATCAAGTGTGGAGGATCGCAGCTCCTCAAACTACTGGTCAAACCTAAAAAATCACAAACAACTTAACAAACAAAAAAATATTTTAAAATAAAAATAATTTGAAAAAAATAAAAAATGATTTAGGATAATTTACATAGATTTTGGGGTTTTGTGATTGAATGGCAATTGCAAAGTTGTTAATTAACCAATTTCGAATTAGTAATGTAAAATCATTGCGTTAATGCCAAAAGAAAAAACGATAGGTCAAGCCGTTGCTTGTTCCGCAATTAAAAGAAAATAAAATAAGAGAAGAGGAAGAGTCAATTAGTCCTACGCCGCAATCAGAGCAAGGTTGAAATGGGGCTGGATTCGAACTGTTCCCCGATTATAGATAAACAAATGCATTGAACTAAAATCGCAACCCACCGGCTGATAAAGGGCGTAGAAAAGCATAGCAGTTTTTCCGGTGAAGCTCCTAGGTAAACTCTTAGTATCTCTGTTTCAGTTTGGCAGATTCTCCTAGGTAAACTCTTAGTATCTCTGTTTCAGTTTGTCGTATTCTAGTTATATTGTTTTTTTGTTTTGCAAATTATGGAAATTTTGGTAAGATTTTAAGAAAATCTAGCAGAGATTTTGTAAATCTACATTATAACTATTGAACTTTAATATTTTGGGTGTCCTAGAGGTTTTTGATGGTGCTGAATCCATCTCCATCATTAAAATCATGATTCAAAAACTGTTATTGTAAGATTTCTTAAATTTTTTTGGCCCTGATTCCGACCAATTTTGGCCGTTCGGGCAATTCCTCTGTCTAATTAGACAACTCCTTTTGAGTTTTGTTGTTTTTTCTCTCTTTCTTCTTCTTCTTTTTTTTTTTTTTTTTTTTTAAATCTTATTTTTTGGGTTTGTTTTTTATTGACCAGTTTGAAAGGAAGGAATTTGTCCATCAAGAAAATGTTATTATCAAAATTGTGTAAAACAGAATCGATTTTTTTTATCAAAAACATTTACTACTTTATTATCAAAATTATGTAAAACTGGGTGCGATTTTTTGGAGTTTTATATGGATTCTGGCCAGAATAATCTGGTGGAAAATTTTGAGGTGACATCTTGATTTGTGTTATTTAAACTGGTTTTTTCACTGCATATAGATTCAGAGGTTCAGTGCCCTGAAAAACCTTTAAGGCGTTTCGATGGTACAGATTTACCCATCAAACTTATGATTTCAATGAATTCTTGCAGGATTTTAGAGAAATTAGATCCTAAAAATAATTCGGAAAACTTTTCACGATTGTACAGATTTACCCATCAAACTTATGATTGCAATAAATTCTTGTAAGATTTTAGAGAAATTAGATCCTAAAAATAATTCGGAAAACTTTTCAAAAAATCACATAAAAACAATTTACTTTTCTTTTTTCTACTAAAAACAATATGCTACTCTATTATCTAGATCAAACTTTTTCATGATTTACTACCTTTTTCAATGTTAACCCATGGCTATGGCTAATTTGAGTAAGATTATGTTTTCTTTAGTAATACATTGATTGGACACATGTAAGTAAACACATCACAAATAATTATCGATCAAAATTTTGGTTGATATAATTATAAATGATATTAGTTAAAATTAATTGAGATATTTATTTATTTATTTATAAGTTTGAGAGATAGAATTTTTAATTTTATGTTTTCTTAGGACTATGGGATGGATGACCAGCGATGCATTGGCTTTCATCTTAAAAAACATTGGACAGATGTAAGTAAACACATCAGACCAGCGATAAAATTGGACAGATGTAAGTAAACACATCACAAATAAATTTTGATATTAGTTAAAATTAATGTAAATTTATTTATTTATTTAATGTTTTAGAAACAAAATCTAAAAAAATTAAATATTACTTTTTAATAAAATATGAAAGGGAAAAAATATCATTTAACAAAATAAGAAATAGGTTGTGAAACCACATTTTAATAAAATAATATAATGATAATAAAAAAAATAATTGTAAAAATAGATACAACTTATGTCAATCTACATGTGTATTATTCATTTCATATATTTGTAATCTATAGAATTAACAACCAGATATGAGTGGATATTAAAAATTTAATGTTAAACTTATTGGCTTTCATCTTAAAAACAATTGGACACCATAAATAATTATCAAACAAAAATTTAGTTGATATAAAGATACATGTTATAAATGATATTAGTTAAAATTAATGTAATTAAAAAAAATTATTTATTATATGTTTGAGAAATAGAATTTTTAAACATGTAAATATTTTTTTAATAAAATATAAAATGTAAAAAATATCTATTGACAAAACAAGAAATTGGTTGTGAAATCACATTTCAATAAAATAATATAATGATAATAAAAATTTATTTGTAAAAATAAATATAACTAATGTCAATCTACATGTGTTTATTATTCATTTCATATATTTGTAACCTATAGAATTAACAACCATATATTTTACATAAAATTAACAACTAGATATTTTATTTAGTGAATATTAAAAAAATATTTTTAAATAATTTTCATTTTGATGTGTTTGTAGGAACAAAAATACAAATTATATGTGCTTATTAGAATTAAATATATTCTACTGATATTAAAATAAATTCACACATAGACATGATATTACCTAACCATTTGACTAGAGATTCGGGAGAGTCTCTCTAAACCTTGTCATAACCTGGAATTTGAACCTTAGATCTCTTAATATTCACATATTTCACTTTACTTCAATCATCAATTAAAATGCCTTTTAAAACTTTCTCTACATATAAATTTCCCAACATAAACAAAAATCTTCTTCAAATTTAAACACATTTAACATAGGTTTTACAATACCCTCATCAACAATTTTCTCATATAGAACCCTTAGAAGCCTAGCACAAAGCATTTAACAGTCTTACAAAACCTTGTCAACTGGCTCCCAACTAGTTACCACGATCTCACATAACCTTGTCAATTAAATCTTTATAGGTAAACATGAAATCTATATCATGGGCTCACCAAACATTTCCTTATGAGGTAGCACAAAACCAACTAGATCTCTATGAAATTTATATCATCATCACGGTCTCACTAAACATCTATGGATAAGTCTGAAATTTATATCATCATCGTGGTCTCACTAAACATCTATGAGCTCCCATAGAATTTGCAACATTTCTTATATTTGGAATTTTTAGATTAAGGTTTCCTACCATCATTCATGAACATTTTAGATAATTTGAGATTAAGGTCCTCCTAATCATTCATGGACATTTCAGATAATTTTTTACACATAACCATTTTAATCTTTTTCTTTGATTCAAATACCATGTCTCTTTATCCCTTGTAAAATCAATTTGAATTTATTAGTTATCAATTCTTTATAATAATTATTAAACGAGATTTTAATAAGAAAATATATATTTTTTAAAATCTTAATTAAAATTAAATAGGAAAATATTATTTTAAATTAAAAATAAATTGAGAACAATTTAGATTTATATTAAAAAGACTTAATACAACCTTCTAAATCGGCTACTTTGGCATATATTATTGGTTTTCATAAATAACGTGCTTCTCATGACTTGGAAATCAATTTGGATCTGTTAGGTCCTCGTAATTTGTTAGATTGGCAAGACCAAATGTACAAGGGTAACATCAAACCAGTCTATGGAGTCCTAGGACCTAGCCTTCCTAGACTCAGAGAGGGCTCTCTCTATGTTTGTGTAGACGATGTAACTTGTATGATTTTAGGGTTTTGATTTTAGACTAGTTATAAGCATTAGGGTTTGTTTGTTTGTTTGTTTGGTTGGGTAGGTTGTCAAGAAAAATAGATAGAGTGAGAGAGGTTTAAACCATTGGGCTATGGATTCTGTAAAAGGTATTGAGAAGTGCAACAATAGGTTAAGGGTATATCACAGGGAAAGTATAACAAAACCAAATGGATCTAAAATCTTATATGAGTGAAGTGAAACATTAAATTGTGAACATAGTAGGTGCAAAGGGCAGTTAAGAATCCTTTAACAAATACTTTAACAAGAATAGCCTTTAAAATCACTATGCATAAAGAAATAACCAAAGATAGGGCATACCAATAACTTCTTTGACCAAACCCTAGAAAGTAGACATCAAGACAACAATCTAGTGAATCATAGAAGGCAAGAAACTTGTGAGTCTTCTAGTGATTTCACCTTCAGGAAAAGAAATCATGTAATGACAACATGTAGTAGTAATCAAATATTAGGGAACTCATAATTTCCTTAATAAAACTACAAAGAACTTCAAAACAACTATTTAAGATGAGAAAAAGAGTAGGGAAAACCATAGACCTCTTCAGCTAAACCCTAATTAGCAATAATTCAAAGCAAAGATCTCAAAAACAATGTTTAAGTTACATCAAAGAGCAGGGCTAACCATAAACTACTTCGACCTTGGCTCTATTAAATCATTCTTAAGATAAACAAGCATAAGTGGAACTAGAGAGCATTCAAGAATTCTCTAATCTGACCTAGCAGAGGAAAACATACAAGCAATAGAGAGCATACAGAGCTAAGGTGCCTCTAAACAACATTTCTTAGCCTAAAATTTCTGTCCTATTGATAACACAATAAAACAAGCACTAGATAGGAAAGACATCACCATTAACTATGTTCAGGAATCCTGCAAGTGAGCTTGCTCCATCATCATGCAAATCAAGACATTCACAAAGTCCAAAGCCAAATTTCTCCTCAATCTTCAAGTCTATGATATTTTTCTCAATAATCAACCAACATGTACAATGAGGCCTCAATGCAGTATTTAACTAGCAAGGAGGGCCAAAACCCTAACTAGGGTTTTAGAAACCATTAATTACTCATAAATGTCATTTTTTCCCTATGAGACCATGCAAGGCCCAAGGCACAAATATCCTAATTCATTAAATGCAAAAAAAACTCCTCAACCAACTTTGGCAAAACAATGACTTTGAGGCTCCTCAATAACTTCCAAAATATCTCCAAGTGTGTTTTGTTGACTTTTTTGCAAGGGCGCGACACAGAGATTCAAGGGCGCAGTGCCAGCTCTGAAAATAGGGCAGAAAGGTGATTTTTTGGGTTTTTTTGGCACTTTTGGAGGACCAGTTTTGCTCCAAATGAGCTGAAATGTTTTGTGAGTGATGTCCTTGGCAAGATAAACATGAAAATGTAAGCCATTCCTCCATTGGGTTCCCCAAAAAAGAGTGCAGCGCCAGTGGCGCTGCACCTTTGGCCCTTCAAAACAATAAAAAATTTCCAAAAACTTAAAAGTTTCCAAAACTTGAAATTGTTTTGCTGATCATGTTTGGAAGGTCTTCAAGGGAATAACAACAAGAAAATTCAGCTTGTCCCCTTTATTTTTCTTGGTTAGGACTTCAAGTCTTGATTTGGAATTTGTGACCTCTCTTTGGGCTCTGATTTCTCTAATGTCACTGATGGACTTCTTTGCCTATACTATTTATCTTGCCTTCTTAGCATTTGGGCTCTCTACCACTATCACTGTCTCCCTCTCTTGACATTTTAAAAAATCTGCATCGAGAAAACCCTAGGACTGAAAATGGAAATGAGATGAAGGGATGGTGGAATGGAAGCCTTTACAAGTGAATGAGATGAATGAGTGAGGGTGTAAGTATATGAGAATGAGGAATAGGCTATCAATTCAATGATAATCCTTTGCTGGCATGTTCAAACTCTATTTTTGAAACACTTGGGCTAATTGTGAAATTGAGATGAAAGTGAGATGGTGGAGTGGTAACCTTTTAATGTAGGGAATGAGTGTTATGTCAAGCTTGGATGGATGAAAAAACTTAAACCAATGCAACCACCCTTGTCTTGACTGATTCTCTTTATAAGAAGAAAAAATGAGGTTCAACATTGATGTCAAGTTTAAGTCTTGGGTTTCTTCTTTGGGCTTCAACTTCTTTACATTAAATAATGACAAAAGTGCTTGGAGATGAGTTGGTGTGATGGTACTTAACCTTCAATATGCTTGGAGGACCTTCATCAAGAGCTTGATATCTCTTTGGAACAATCAAGTGGTTGAATCAGTTAGGAAGCCCCCCTGGCCATGGGCGCAACGCCTAAGTTAAGGGCGTAGCGCTCAGTCTCAAGCGCGCAACAGTAATAAGAAATCTGCTGTGAGTGTTTGGGTAGGAGCGCAACGCTCTGCCAGGCACACAATGCCTATGTAATTGTATGGGAGGAAAAAGCCAGGAGCATAGCGCCTGATTTGAGTTGCACAATGCCACAAGATGTTTTCCAATTTTGACTTGAAAACTCAAATTAATCTCTCCTGGAAACTTTTAATTCTCTGCAAGTGAACCATGATTGATATGAAGTGTGAAACGAGTTCCATAGGTATGTGGCATTTGATTTACCTTTGCAAACTACTTTCTAATGTTTTAAGCCTTTTCTCTCTTTTTACTGATAATCTTCCACACTTTTGCCTTGCAGGTTGGTAAAGGGATGAATTTGATCTCTCTTTTGGTCAAGGAGGCATGATATGTTCCTTTTGCCACTTTTAGGATGATTACACACATACAACAATATCTTCAATTTCTTGTGTAGTCTCAACCTTTAAGTTCAACTTAACCCTTTCACCTTTTTGCTTGTAGTCTGCTGGAGATATGACATTTGATTTCTTTTGATCCTAGAGCCTTCACATGTTTATTTTGACACCTTTGTGAATATTACACACAAAAAAATCTTCAAAATCCTCTTTTGTTCCCAGCATGGAATTCAACTCATCTCTTCTCCTTATTTAGACATGGTAAGCTCATTTTTGACAAGATTGGGGTCTGATCACATAGTGGCATCTTCAAAACCATATTTTTGCTTGCACCATGGAGTTCATTTCATCTTTTTACCTTGTATGGCCATTTTACCAAAACCCTAAGCATCTGGAGAAATTTAAAACAATCATCAGTGTTGTCTTCTGAGTTCTCTGTAGCCCTTTCAAGTTCATTCATTTTTGTCTAGTTCACCTCACCTTTTTCCTATTTCATTAATATTTTTGACATAATTTCTTCATGTTTGGTTTGGTGTGTCTCCTCCATGGCCAATCTACAATTGATCACTGTTTTGACATTCAAGTGGGCGATTAAGCTCAAAACCCTAGTTCTCCTTAAGACCAAATTGTTTCTTTTTCTTCTGCTGTGAGTTGTCTTGACTTAGGAGCAGACCATCTACCTTATCAATTCCTCTTGCTGATGGACCTCTTAACACTCCCGCAGAAGTGTTAAAATCTTAACATTTACCTCTTGCATACTTTGAGCTGATAGGGTAGTATTTTTTGGAAACTTTCAGGCCTTCCTTGAATAACTATGTGCTGACCTTCTATTACATCTGAGCCAGCTTCTAGCATAAGAAAAACAGTGTTTGAAACATCAATGACGACCTTACAACCTGTGAAACCCCAATGACCTAGTGGGAGGGTCCTTTGACCATGATCTCTGACTGACAATTAGCTTGGAGGCTTCAAGTGAAAATAAAGTATTTGTCAAAGTGTTGTATTGAAAATCCAAAATACAATTTACTTGATTTATCTAAAGAGCCTACAAAAACAGTTTTGAGACCATCAATGCTTGAGAAAATTGGAGATCATGGAAATGAGTTAGGCTATAGGTAACCCTAGATGGAAAGTAGAGTTATGGGCAAGGGAAAAACAAAGTAATGAGGTCATAGGTAGGAAAAAATGATGGAGATGAGAGGCACAAGCCATTAAGGAGTCTTTTAGGAGTGGCAGGGTGACCACAAAATGGCAAGGTTGATAAAATAATGGAAATATTTTCTATAAGGATAATGAAGGTAGTGAGATTTCTAAAACTCACAATGTTCAAAGAATGTTGCTTTTAGAAATCTAGAACCAATATATAGTCATCTACCAATAGTAAAAAATACTGATGACTAACAAGATCCATGATGTAGGAGCATCCTACCTTAAGGTCAAAGTGTATTTTGATCAGGATAAGGGTTTTTTCAATTATCAAGGGAGTTGGTTCCTAAGATTGATTTCATTCTTTATTTCAGTGTATAAACCTATGTTTTTATGAGAATTATATGAATGCGATGAATATTGTAATGAAATATTCTCCTTAAGAGAGATATTTTGAGAATATTGAGTGCGAGAGAACAAAGGAGAATTATATTAGTGATAGATTTGAGGAGTTAAAAATTCCTAAGTTAGAGGGTCTACTTGAGGTTTTTGTGGATCTAAGAGAGATTCTTGGATCTGAAACCAATTTGGTTTCAATCCTCGATGTATAAAAGTATTTTATGTAAATTATGACACAAGTAGGAAGGAGCGTGTGTGTAGAAGCAAGCGACAGGCCTGTAAGAAGCCGATTATAGGCTCGAGGCCAGGAAGGGCCTATATTGTAAATTTGACCAATAGGGTCTATTGAAATCTCTGTAACTATACAATTTGTGGAATCTGTAATTCTGCAAGATTAATTTGGAGTCTTTGACCTAAAATTTTAGGTAGATTTATCTTTTATTTGATAAACCAAGAAAATTTAGTGAGTGTGAGCATATGTGTGAAAACTTAGAGTGAAAACAATGTTGGACGAGGTTTTGTAGTTTTAGTTGGAGAGGGAGTTCGAAGCATAACCACACTTTGTAAGCTCAGGAGGGATATGTCTGCAGATTCACAAAGAATACACATCGAATTCATGTGAAAAACTTAGGAGAAATATTCCTTTCTCATGTTTAGTAGGCACACGATAAAATTGATAGGATTTGGAAAGTGTAAGAGGACCATTGGATTGTGCACAGAAGAGCGCACCACTTAGGCATTTTGGGTCTCGACGGAATTCTAACATTTACAATGCCGAGAGATATTAATTGATAGCGTCAAGATGGAGGTTCAATCTGGGAAAAAAATTCATGTAGCCAAATGAGGAGTGATGCAGGAGCATCCTGATTAGAAAATCACTGTATGATTGAGTGACTTAGGGGTGTGATGTTTTTAATTCCTTAATAGTAAATTTTGTATATTTTTAATAATTTGAATGAGGAATATGTATGTGAGACTTTAATTGTAAATATTCTCAATTATTAGAGAATATGAGAGGTGTTTGACTTGTGAAGATATCATAGAGATCTTAGGGATTAGGGGATCCTAGAATAGAGGATTAGCTGAGTTAAAAGTGGCATTAGAGATTTTAGGAATTCGTTGAGTGATCTATGGATCAGAAGATCATGGATTTAGAAAAATCCATAACTATGCAATTATTTCTATAAATGTAAGATTGCATATGGGAAATGCAGAGATATGGGCAAAGGTAGATGTTGATGTGGGTGTGATAAAATGTGTGAGAGGCCATTTCGAATGTAGAAAATCAGGCCAAATATTGTATGTATACAGTTTGATAAATGAAAGAAAGTTTTCATTACGTTAATTTGTCTCTGGATTATTTTTGATTGATTAAATTCCTGTATATGATAATTTGTAGTTAATGAAGTCTTGGATAATGGTCAGAAGCTCAAGGTTATGGTGGGTGGAAATACTGGAGGTGCTGCAACCCTTTCTTTGTAGAGGATTGCCAGTATGAGAACAAAAGGTCAACAGATTGCACAGAGAATGTGGTGGCACAATGTCAGGGTTGTTCTCCTTTTGGATTTTGTTATTTGCACAATACAGTTAGGTCCCTATATTACTAGTATAGTCCCTTATTTTTTTTAGTGTAACCCCCTTATTGTTATTTTTGTACTCCTGTAACCCCCATAACATTATTATTGTTAGGTCGGCTATGATTACATTGTGGCCCCATGGACTCCTATACAAGAAAGAAGGTTTTGTCATTTGTATCATCCAATAATTGTTCATTTATTTAATGTATTGGAGGTTCCCCCCTTGAAGTGGCTTATTTCTACAGCATTGATCTCTCTTTTCTTCTATTTTTGGAGCTGGTTCCATAAAATTTGGTATCAGAGCTTTGGATTCTAGGGTTTCACTGCTCCAAACAAGTCATCGTGGAATTTTCGCTATAAATTATTTTATATGAAGGTTTAGAAGCTGAAATTTTTATAGAGCGAAGCCAAAATCCCGAGGAACGTCATGTACAAATTTAAGATCTTGGTTCACAATATTTACGGATATATGATCTGTGGAAGTTAGGGTTTTGTTAGGCTCCAGAATTTCACCTAAGACAGTTCATCATGGCATTTGCGCTATAAATTTTTTTATACGAAGGTTTAGAAGCTGAAATTTTTACAGAGCGAATCCAAAATCCTATGGAACTTCCTGTACAAATTTTAGATCTTGGTTCGAAAAATTTGCGGAGATATGATCTATGAAAATTAGGGTTTTTTCAAGCTCCTGAATTTCATCTCAAAGAGGTGCCTGTGGAAAAATTGTCATAAGTCTCTCTATGAGTGTCGGATTGGAATTCTGTAAAAAGTGGCCGCAAGTACACAAAATGTAGTGTCCTGTGTATCAATTTTAGAGCCGAAGGAGGAAAAAATGACACATGGTACATTGTACGTTGTACAAGTTATCTCTACTGAGCTAGTCCATAATTAGGTCATTGTGGTAGATTGAGCATAACTTTGCCTTGATAAATCCAAATCAGGTCAGACCTGTGGCATTCAAAATAAGATTCAGAGTGCTACTACAGGGCTAAATTTTAGATATTGAAGATCCAAAATCACAGATATAATTCAATTTCAATATCGAGCTCCTCAAAAAGAATAAAAAGGTGTGATTTTTTTTTTTTTTTTTTTTTTAAATTTTTTTTTTTTTCGAATTGCATAAGTCTTGTTTGAAGAATCAATTTGAATTGATTCCAAGGGCATATTGTAGAATATATATCAGTATTATTCCCCCTAAAATGAATTCAATACCCATTAAGCCTTCAGAAGGCTCTACTATGGCTCATGAAGATGAAGAAATTCAACATGACATATCAAAATTACAAGAGTAAGTGCACCAAATTTTGCTCTCGCAAAGAGCAACAAAAAATGAAATGGATTTTTTGAAGAAAAGCATGGAAGCTATGATGTATGGTTTGAAGAATGGTATGGAAGAAAAAATGGAAGGTTTGAAGGAAGACATGGAAGGTTTGAAGGAAGGTTTGTTAAAGTTGATACAAGAAATGATTCCTAATGGCGAAAAGGTAGTAGAGGAAACTCATGATGAGAACAAAATAAATGTTAATCGTGATTTCATAAACTCTAATTTTGGATTGAAGAACCACCATATTCCAAAGATGGATATGAGTAAGTTTGATGGCAAGGATCCCATAACATGGATATTATAGATGGAGCAATATTTTGATCTCAATAATGTGCAAAATACACAAAAGGTACGCATTGCAACTTTACAATTAGAAAAAAATACATTTGTATGGTATAGATGGCTTTTCTCCTGTAAAAAAATTGTCACTTGGTCAATTTTTACAGAGGAAATGATAGCAAATTATGAGGATACAGAGAGCAACACCTTCTTTAGCCAATTGATAAATCTCAAACAAAAGGGTTTAGTGGTGGAGCACATTGAGGACTTCCAAAAATTGAATATAAGGGTAACTGATATTCGAAAGGAACACATGATTGATGTCTTCATAGGGAATTTAAAGGATAACATCCAAAAATAAGTTCGCGTTTTGGAACCTGATTCATTGGAGAAGGCATTCAGGTTGGAAAGAAAAATTGAATGTAAAATTATGGCGACAAGGAAGCCTACCACTCACATCTATAAAGATGGAAGTGTTGCTACTCCTAGACTTCCAAAACCTACAAGGTTGACACCACAACAATTGGAAAAAAAAGAGAAAAATGGGTTTGCTACAGTTTTGATAGCAAATACACTAAAGGTCATAAGTGTGCTGAGAAGAAATTATTTTACACAGATTGTGAAGAAGAGGAAGAAAATGAACAAGAAAATTCAAAAGAAGAGGATCTACACCAAGAACCAACCCTAGAAGAAGAAGAAATGAGTCTGACCATGTCGTGTAATGCATTGGTAGGAATTACCACTCCTCAAACTCTCAAGATAGAAGGAAATATCAAGAAGAAAAAGGTAATAGTGTTGATTTATTCAGGTAGTACCCATAATTTTATTCATTGTAAGGTAGCCAAGGAATTGAATTGTTTCCTATACACAACACCAAAATGTCAAGTGCTGTTTGCAAATGGAGGAACTATAAATTGCTCTGGAAAATTCCATAATATGAAGCTATCCATGGGGGAATATGTATTGAATAGCCCAATGCTTTCCATCCCAATGGGAGGTGCTGATGCTGTACTAGGAGTACAATGGTTACAATCTTTGGGGACGGTAGCTTTTAATTTTCAAGAACTTTTCTTGAATTTTTTTCAGAAGGAAAGGAATTCAAATTACGGGGTATCGTAGGGAAGCCAGGAAATATAATAATCTCTAATGTCATGACAAAGCTTCTGAAGAAAGAAAAACAAGGCATAATTGCACAATTATGCTCACTAAAAGTTCCAACATCAAAATCATCTATTTCTCCAGATATCCAAAAAGTATTGGACAATCATTCCAAGGTGTTTGAAACTCCCAAAGGACTCCCACCTATTCATGATCATGATCATGCTATTAAATTGATTCTAGGAAGTTTTCCTCTAAAAATTAGGCCTTACAGATATCCATATGTCCAAAAGAGCGAAATTGAAAGTATGATTGCAGAAATGTTAGAGGCTAGTATAATTCAACCTAGTCAAAGTTATTTCTCTGCTCCAGTAGTATTGGTGCACAAGAAGGATGGATAATGGCGCATGTGTCTCGATTATAGGGAGCTCAATAAGCTCACTATTAAAGATAAATTTCCCATTCCTATGATTGATGAATTATTGGATGAATTACACGAAGCAATTTTTTTTACCAAGTGGGATCTTCGTTCAGGATATCATCAAATTAGAATGAAGACTGCAGATATTCTGAAATTTTTTTTTCAAACTCATGAGGGTCATTATGAATTTTTTGTCATGCCTTTTGGCCTTACCAATGCACCTTATACATTTCAAGGGTTGATGAATTCCATTTCAAACCCTTCCTTAGAAAATTGTTCTAGTATTTTTTGATGATATACTAATCTACAGTAGGTCTTGGAAGGATCGTGTTCAACATGTTGACAGGGTGTTCAAACTATTGGAGGAGAAACAATTATATGCAAAAACATCCAAATGTTTCTTTGGAGTACAAGAGGTGGAATATTTGGGTCATATTGTATCTCACGAGGGTGTTAATGTAGACCCTAACAAAATTAAAGCCATTAAGGAATGGAAAAGTTTCCACAACTATACAAAATAGTTGTAGTTTCTCGGGTTAACATGGTATTATCGCAAGTTTGTTAATAATTATGGGAGAATAGCGACACTGTCGCTAAAATATTGAAGAAAAATTATAGATTTTCATGGACTCTAAAACGCTAAGGCCTTTGAACATGCTAAAAGGAAATGTACGTAGCACAGTCTTAACTACGCCGAGACTTCACAAAACCTTTGTTGGCGGAATGTGATGTCTCGGGGAATGGAATTTAGTTTTTAATGCGAGAAGAAGACCCAACTTTTGAAATTAGGTACGATCAAAGTATTTAAAGGCTATTTGAGGAGAAATGTTGGAAAATACTACATGGACTAAAAATGCACTTGACCTTACCTAATGGAGAAGACACTTCAAGGTAAAAACTCATCATGATTGTCTTAAACACTTTTTGGAACAAAGACTATCTTCAGAAGAGCATCAAAAATGGGTTACATAGATGTTGGGTTATGACTTTGAAATAATATAAAAAAAATGGAAGCTAAATGTTGTCGCAGATGCACTCTCAAGAAAGGATGAAGAGGTGGAAGCATTCCTTTGTGTCGTTTCTATTATCCAACTTGATTGGATAACCGAAGCAAGGGATGAATGGAAGAAGGAAAAAGAAGTGTGGACACTCATTCAAAATTTTTGAAGGTCTATACACATCGTCTGATTAGTTGGAATATTGATTACTTATGGTACAAAGATTGATTATATATTTGTAATAATTACCAATTAAAACAAAATATTATTTTAGAATTGCACACCTCTCCCTTAGGAGGACACTTGGGATTTTTAAAAACTTACCATGGGGTGAAGAAATAATTTTTTGGGATGGCCTTAAATTTGATATTTAAGAGTTTGTGGCAGAATGTTAGGTTTTCTAGAAAAATAAAGTTGAGAAAATTAAAACCGCCACTGCTACAAACTTTATCCCTTCCAAATCAATGTTGAGAGGAGGTTTCAATGGATTTTATCACAGGTTTACCTAAGTCCGAAGGAAAGAGTATCATCATTGTGCTAGTTGATATAATTACTAAGTATGCACACTTTTGTGCATTGTCTCATCCATTTAAAGCAATTACAGTTGCTATTGCATTTATGGAAACAATTCAGCTATGGAGACCCAAGATTATTATAAGTGACAATCCCATTTTCACAAAGAATTTTTGGATGGAATTATTTGGGTACTCAAATAACTCATAACTCGTCTTGTCATCGTCAATCCGATGGTCTAGTTGAGATAATGAATAAATGTTTTGAAATAATATCTTTGTTTTCACTAAGTAAACAAGCACAATGGTCGAGTAATTTTCTGCGTTTGAATGGTGGTATAACACTTCCTTCCATACTGCAGCAAAAATGACCCCATTTATAGCACTTTATGGATATCATCCACCATCCATCACATCATCTTTAAGAGAAAATTCAAAAGTTCATGCAGTGGAAGATCACATCGAGCATCAACAAGAATTTCTCCAACTCTTAAAGGATAACCTGAATTTGGAACAAAATCGAATGAAACAACAGGCAGATTAACATCACAGCAAGAGAAGTTTTGATGTAGGAGACTGGGTATTTTTACGACTACAACCATACAAAAAAATGTCCCTCAAGCAAGCTAAGAAGGACAATAAATTATCGCCAAAGTACTATATTCCTTACAAGGTGCTGCAAAAGATTGGTATTATGGCATACAAATTGAGCTTCCTACTTCTTCGCCAGTGCATCCGATTTTCATGTTGTGTAAAGAAGGTTATGGGGACAAAATTCCGATTCAAACAATATTACCCGAACTTGATGAGGAAGAAAAACCATGTTGGAACCTAGCGGGTCATGGAAACAAGATCTGGAGCAACTATGGAATCAATCAATTTTGATGTCATCAAATGGAAGAACTGCAATTCTACATGGGAGGATGAGGTGCACTGTAAAACACTGAGAAACTACTCAAGTGTTTGAAAATACTTTTGAAGAAAGAGTATGTTGAGTCCTTATATTACTAAGTATAGTCATTATTGTTGTTAATTAACCTTGTTATTGTGCCATTTAACCCCTGTAACTTCATATTGTTATTATTGTGCCTTACATTATTATTGTTAGGTCGCTGGGATTATATTCTGATGTGGACTCTGTGTAAAGTGAGGGTTTTTTCATTTGTATCATCCAAGAATTTTTCATTTATGTAATGTATTGGAGGTTGCCCCCTCGAAGTGGCTTATTTATAAGGCGTTGATCTCTCTTTTCTTCTATTTTTGGAGCTAGTTTCATAAAAAATACTCTTTGTTATGTGGCTCTGCATCTGTCATGGTTTTAAATGCGTTTCAGACTGATGGAGTACATCTCTTGGATAAACCTTTTCAAGATCTGTAGCGTCCATTAGGACTATTTTCCTTGCAATCTCCAATCAGCTGCTTTTCAACTTCAATCTAGTGAATCAAATAATATAAGACTTCCATATGTACTTTAAATATAGATTTTTGGTGGCACGAAGAGGCTTCGAATAATGTGACTTTCATGTTTTGGGTTCAGGAGGCCATTGTATTAGTATTGCTATTGATTAGCCAGTGTTTCAGAGAGTAATAGATAAAAATGAGCTATTGTATAGGAAGATATAGGAGAATTCATCACTTGATACAATGGTGATTTTGGCATGCCCATCACAAAAAGGTATTTTGATCAGGTTTGAGCATAGCTGATGGATCTTGAATGTGATAAGAACAAATATATTGAGTATAATCTTCTAAAGAGGAGATACGATTGCATCACATTCAACCCAAGAGAACTGTGATTAACAACAAAATTGATGTGCTACACATGTGCTACGCACACGCTACGCAAACACATCAGAACGCTAAGAAAACACT
Source organism: Pinus albicaulis (assembly GCA_034641835.2). Taxonomy (NCBI): domain Eukaryota; kingdom Viridiplantae; phylum Streptophyta; class Pinopsida; order Pinales; family Pinaceae; genus Pinus; species Pinus albicaulis. The sequence continues at coordinate 1,254,224,203 of CM076582.1, forward strand.
CTAGAATGCTACACATTCACTGTGTATGCTATGCACATGCTACACATTTGCTATAAATACTGCATACACTACACTTTCACTGGTGGTGAACGATTTGGAGTTGGGCCTAATAATATTGAGGAGTATTACCAGATAATTCTTGAGAAGAATCATGGAAATTCTCTTGTGCTTAGGAACTACGCTCAATTTTTGTATGAGTCAAAACACTTTCATATAGCAGAGGAGTATTACTCAAGGGTTATTTTGGCTCAACTGGATGATGGGGAATTTTTAGCACAATATGTTAAAATGGTATGGGAACTTCACCACGATGAAGAGAGGGCCTCTGCCTATTTTGAGAAAGTTGTGCAAGCCTCTCCTGAAGATTTTCATGTTGCTGAAACATATGCCTTCTTCCTCTGGGACACAGATTTAGAAGAGAAAGAGCAAGATTTTTCAAATTTGTAAAATGGTACAAATGTCTTGGGAATTATTGGTTATGCAACAACCACAATATCATGATGTGTGATTGAGCTAATATCTCAATAAATGATGAAAGAATGCAGAGAATCTCACTACATAGTGAGATTTTTTTTTTGTAAAACAAAGTAAAAGAAAGAAGAATTGATACGGAGAGTGATTTTCCCTGCATCATTTGGTATCAGAGCCAGAGAGTAAGTTTACCTTTGTGAAGGAAAGGAGACAGACAAGGAGCCTGTAAGAGGATTCATGAGGTAAGATGCTTTGCATGTAGGAAACGAAGCTTGAAAAGCGGAATTCTTGATGTGGAAGATAGCTACTTTGGGAGGTGTAGTTGCATGCAATGGAAGGAAAAGGAAAATTCAGTCAAGATATTGAAGCTGAACAGAAGTGTGAGAGTGGCCATATAAATTTGACAACAACAAGCTTTTTAAAGCTTGGGAATGGTTTTTATTTTTAATATCATTGATATGCAGGTAACAAAAATTACTGAGGCATCTCAAAAAGAAGATCACAGCCTTAAGAACAGTGATGAAGGAAGACAATAAGAGTTTCCAAGTGGAATAAGAGTGTGGCCAACACCTAGTATTCAGCTGAGGATGAAATAAAAGAGGACAATTAAGTGTTCTCAAGAGAATATGAGTTGAGGATATAAGCCTAGAAGGAGTAGGAAGGAGTCCTTAGGAGGTTCCTGACAGAGGACCAGTGCTTTCCAAAAGACCAAGTACAGAGGAGAGCTTGGGAAGGTAAGTTGTATCAGGGAGAACTTATTACTGCAGAGGCTTAGTGCAGCTCATAGTGAGTGTGAGAAGCTCATGAAGATGGAGAAGGAGATGACTATTGATAGTCATAGAAGAGGTTTTAGAGAGAAGCCACAACAAAAGAAGAGTGAAGAAAGATGCTGAAGCAAATGGCATGGGAAAGAAGATGAATGATGAAGAGTATGATAGAGAAAAGGCTGAGATAAGAATCCATCTTAGTTTGTTGATGGAGTTGTTCTAGAGAAGTAAAGAAGACCAGAGGTATGGTTATATAATGAGAAAGAAGGTGAAATGGCACAGGCTACAAGAGAAGAGAGGGAATCAGGTGAATAATCAGTTAATAGAGGAGCTGAAGAAGCTTGAGCAGATAATGGATGTTCAATTGACTTTGGAGAAGCTCAAAGGAGTTGAGCTACAACAAAAAAAAGTTGCTGGAGAAGAAAAAGTTCCTTGTGAACTTGAAGATGAAGCATTGATATCTAAAACATCAGTTGAGGCTACTGAGATTTATGATTTTGAAATTAACAATTTGTGTATGTTTGCAAGTATAATACATGATGATGGAAAATATTTGGGTATTTTCAAAGAAGAAGAAGCAGAGAGACATAATTTGAATTCTGTTTTAAAGAAGGATGAGACAGTTAGGTCTCATGAGGAAGCTCATACACAGTTGGAGGAAAATATTGATTTTTAGCATACTGTTAGAGGTGTAGGCAGAGGGATTTTGGCTTATATGGGTAGCCAAAAGAAATTAGAAGGGAAGGAAGATATCAAGCATACAAATTTAATGCTTGAGGAAGCTAACAGAGAGATTTTATTGTTAGAAAATATGTTAAGGGAGTATGAGTCAAGCCATGGATTGTAACCTCAGGTAAATAATTGAAGTTTTAGTAATATTGATGAGGAAATGAGGTTTCTTGAAGAATGCATAGGTAGAGATGTGAATAAGGAAGATTCAGTTAACCCAGAAGGACATATGGAAGTGTTACGTAACAATGATGTAAAGGAAGATGGGACAGATATGATTCATACTAAAGAAGAGTCAGTTTTAGAACTAAACATAGCTTATTTGACCACTAGACTTAGTCAAGGAAATGAAGGGAAACTATTGAAGGTTGTCAAGGAAAAAGAAAGACATGCCGAAGATGATGTGCAACATCGTGATGACGTAATTGAATATTATCAAGCAAAAGAGGAGTTGCTGGAATATTTGATGGAGGAATATGAATACGAAGATGTGATTGTAGACCGTGATGAAGAAGAGTCTCAAAATTTAATTTGAGATAGATAAATATGTTAGTATCCAAGTTCCTAATGCCTTGGCTAGCATAGGAGAAGTGAAGGGTAGGTATGTTACTAATAATTTGAAAGGTAATTTACTTCTTGAAAGTAAAATTGAGAATGAGAAGCAACAAATGAATATTGCAGAGGGAGATGTATTCAATGAAATAAATGATGTATGGGTGGTAGAAGAAAATAAACTTGGAGAGAACAACCAACAGCTTGAAGATGAAAGTACGAAAGGTTACCAAGATTTTTATATCCCTGAGAGTGAAAGTAAAGTGTAGCAGCAAAGTAATTTGGATACAGAAAAGAAAATTTGATGAAGCTTATGAGGAAGAAACATAAGGAAAGGAATTTCATAAAGAGAAGAAAAACAATCAATCCTATGAAAGGTTGGACTGTAAAAAATGTTGAAGGGAAACTCAATGGATTGTTGCAAACAAAGATATGGAAACTAGGAGTAGCAAGAAAAGACAGTAGAGTACATGAATAGTAGTTAAAAGAAGAAAAGAGATCACTACAGAACAAAGTCTAGGATCTAGAAAGATAGTGATTGGAGACACATGATATGGAGTTCTTGATTTATTTCAACTTGTGAGTCTGATGCAGGAGCATCCTGCTCAGAAAATCGCTGTATGATTGAGTGACTTAGGGGTGTGATGTTTTTAATTTCTTAATAGTAATTTTTGTATATTTGTAATAATTTGAATGATGAATATGTATGTGAGAATTTAATTGTAAATATTCTCAATTATGAGAGAATATGAGAGGTGTTTGACTTGTGAAGATATCATAGAGATATTAGGGATTAGGGGACCCTATAATAGAGGATTAGTTGAGTTAAAAGTGGCATTAGAGATTTTAGGAATTGGTTGAGTGATATGTGGAGAAGATCATGGATTTAGAATAATCCATAACTATGTAATTATTTCTATAAATGTAAGCCTGTATACGGGAAATTCAGAGATAGGGGAAAAGGTAGATGTTGATGTGGGTGTGATGAAATGTGTGAGAGGCCATTTCAAATGTAGAAAATCAAGCCAAATATTGTATGTATACAGTTTAATAAATGAAAGAAAGTTTTCATTACGTTAATTCGTCTCTGGATGATTCTTGATTGATTAAATTCATATATGAGATAATTTGGAATTAATGAAGTCTTGGATAATGGTTAGAAGCTAGAGGTTATGGTGGATGGAAATACTAGAGGTACTGCAGCCCTTTCTTTGCAGAGGACTGCCATTATAAAAAAAAAAGGTCAGCAGATTGCATAGAGAATGTGGTGGAACAATGTTAGTGTTGTTCTCCTTTTGGAATTTTTGGTTTGCACAATACTCTTTGTTATGTGGTTGTGCATCTGTCGTGATTTTAAATTCATTTCAGACTAATGGAATACGTCTCTTGGGTAAACCTTTTCAAGATGTGTAGCATCCATTACGACTGTTTTCCGTGTCAGCTCCAATTGGCTGCTTTTCAACTTCAATCTAGTGAATCGAATAATATGAGACTTCCATATATACTATAAATATAGATTTGTGGTGGCATGAAGAGGCTTCGAATAATGTGACTTTCATGTTTTGGGTTCAGGAGGCCATTGTATTAGTATTGTTGTTGATTAGCCAGTGTTTCATAGAGTAATAGATAAAAAAGAGCTATTGTATAGGAAGATATAGGAGAATTCATCACTTGATACAATGGTGATTTTCGCATGCCCATCACAACATGGTATTTTGATCAGGTTCAAGCATAGCTAACGGATCTTGAATATGAGAAGAACAAATCTATTGAGTATAATATTCTAAAGAGGAGATACAATTGCATCACATTCAACCCAAGATAACTGTGATTAACAAAAAATTTGATGTGCTACACATGTGCTATGCACACGCTACACAAACACACCAGAACGATACACAAACACTCTATAACGCTAAACATTCACCGTGTATGCTACACACAAGCTACGCATTTGTTGTAAGTACTTCATACATGACACTTTCCCTGATGGTGACAGACTTGGAGTTGGGCCTGATAATATTGAGGAGTATTACTAGAGAATGCTCAAGAAGAATCCTAGAAATTCTCTTGTTCTTAGGAACTACGCTCAGTTTTTGTACAAGTCAAAACACTTTCATAAAGCAGAGGAGTATTACTCAAGGGTTATTTTGGGTCAAATGGATGATGGGGAATTATTAGCACAGTATGTTAAATTGATATGGGAACTTCACCACGATGAAGAGAGGGCCTTCGCCTATTTTGAGCAAGCTGTGCAAGCCTCTCCTGAAGATTGTCATGTTGCTGAAGCATATGCCTCCTTCCTCTGGGACACATATTTAGAAGAGAAAGAGCAGTATTTTTCAAATTTGTACAGTGGTAAAAATGTCTTGGGAACTCTTGGCTATGCAAAAACCACAGTATCATGATGTGTGCTTGAGCTAATATCTCAAGAAATGATGAAAGAACGCATAGAGGCTCACTATACAGTAAGATCTTTTTTTTGTGTAAAATAGAGTAAAAGAAAGCAGAATTGAGATGGAGAGTGATTTTACCTGCATCAAGGAGCATCGTGATGATAAATTATAGGCTCACATGGAACTGTGGGTCCCATTATGACTAGGCGCCATCCTGACGTGTTCACCACCCTATGTAAAGAAGGTCGGGATTGCATGGAGTGTAGTGGGACCATGAGGGAATGTTGATCTCAAAGTTTATGTGTATTTCATAAAGGAATGAATAAAACCGTTGGGTGCCAGGCTGGAGGCTTTAGCTCAGAAGAATAAGAGTAGTGCTCAATTATAAAAGGCAAGGTATAAAGGATCAGGTTGACGTGATTAAGTGGGTCCTTTGATCCGGATTTATGTAGGAATGCAACATAATACACATATAACCATAAGCACAAAGATGTAGTGGAAATAATGCTTCATTTTATTAATAAAAAAAATGAATGAAATGAACAGCTAGGGCGCTGGTAGGTGTATCTCTGAGAGGAGATGTGGTGGCTACAGGCCTCTGAACTATGTTGCAATGAGACATAATGGAAATGAACAGCTAGGGTACTAACAACGCTTATCTTTGAGAAGAGATGTGTCGGCTACCAGCCCCTGAACTGTGTTACAATACAGACATGATCAGAACAAGCGAGATATGGAACTGTTAGCGCTTATCTCTGAGAAGAGATGTGTCGGCTCCCAGCACCCTGAACTGTGTTACATTGACTGAAATGATGGGAACAAGCGAGCTAGGGCACTGGTAGCGCTTATCTCTGAGAAGAGATGTGTCAGCTCCCAGCCCTCTGAACTATGTTACAATGAAGCTTGAAGGCCTATTTATTGTTGAGAAACAATGTAAAATATGAAACGTCCAAAAACCTAACCCTAGGAGATGAAGCGCCAAAACTGTGGGTCCCGTTTGGGTAAATTGGTGTTTCAACTTCTCGGGGACGTAAATTTGGCATCCGATCTCCGTTTGATGCACTCAATAGCTCGTTAGAAAGATATATCCGAGGAATAAAACTTTTGAGTGATAAACATTGGTCTAGGACCCATGCTACTCCCCGTTTTCCCAAAAAACGTCGTTTAGGGCCTCAAAACAGCTTTGGAAGTTTAAAGTTTAGGACCTGAAAAACTGCTAGAAATAGTAAGTTGTGCTGAAACTTACAAAATGAAAGAACTAATGGTGGGGGTTCAAATGGACTCGGTGGGTGGCCACCAATATCCACCTAGATCATTAAGTCTCCAAAACGGCTCCGGGTGTGCAGGACCCAAAAACCTGCTAAAAATAGTGAGCTGTGCTGAAGCTGAAAAACTGAAAGAATTGATGCTATAGGTCCAAATGGAATAGGTGGGTGGCCACCGATATCCACTTGGATCATCCTTCCTTAAGGTATTTACCCCTTGGCTTTGTAAGTCTCTTTTTCCATTGCATTGAGTTTATTTAATCAGGGTCAGGTGGCATTTAATCGAAGTGGACCAACTAGAGGTTTATACAAAGAACTAATAAGTGGTACACAAAATTTCAAAGTCGGGTTGGAATGGAGAGGGTGGAGCCCTCCTGGCTGATGCCTAACCCGAAAATGGATGTTGAAGAGCCAAGGCTACACGCTAGGATTTCAATTCCAAGACACAATGGCATATGAGTGAAATTGGTCGTGCGATATTAGGGCATATGTTCGTAGGAAAGGGATTGTACCCTTTTGGATCCAACCACCTGTAAATATAATATAATCAACTCACATAGAGGGACTGGCCCTTTTGACTCCTCCCACTTATTTTAAAGCCTCTCAATATGTTGCAACTAATTTATATAAAGGGATTTATAATCCCGTAAAATGACCAGAGCAACGAACGAAGGAAGCACCTTTTTGGTCCAAATTGGGCACTATGGGTTTTGATAATCCTAGGAGTTAGAAGGCTCGTGATTGGGCTTGCATCAAGTGGTATCTGAGTAGGAATGCTATATGAAACTCAAGATAGAGAGAATGAAAGCGGAAACTAGAGTTTGCAACATGGAAAATCTTAGGGGCTAACATTTGTAGGTTGTCTAATTTTCCATGATTTTTATAGAAAAAATATCGCCAATTGCCATTTTTTATTTAAAAATTCGCCCAATTCTGAGAATATAAAATTATTTTACCTTAAAAATCACCAAAATTATATAGAGAGTATATATAAAATCATTATAAATTTGAATAATTTTACAAATACATCAATACACGTTTTATATTTTAGATATTAGGGACTAGTGAGATTCTCCAATGCTTTTAAACTTTAAGATAATTTTCCATCCTTAAAATTTTCCCTGGTTTGCAACCGAAGGAAAGGTAAGCAGATTTAGATTTGGAAATATTATTGAGGTATTTTTTTATTGAACTTGAAGACTGATAATTTCATAATCGAACTCTGAAGAAGATAGCGTATGCAAGAAAAAATACTTTGGAAGGAAGTAAATCAGGTTATTTTTTAAGGCATATCTAGAAGAAGCATGTTCTGAGTAGAAGGACACTAGAATATTGCAACGAAAAGGTAGAGTAAAAAAACTACAACAACAATGATGAAAGTTAAATGCAGATTTGGACTATGAGGTAATGGTCTTTTGTTTTCAGTTAATCATTGATTACAAGTAGCAGTAGAGGTGAGGAGTCCAGAAGTATGTGTGCTATTGGAGATATTTGAAGGAGTTGGTTTAGAGAGGTGGACAAAAAGAAAAAGGTCTTGATATAGATATTATTTGATAATTTAATGATACCTATGGTCAAGGGAATTTGTGTTTGTAGGAATTAACAACCACATAACACAACAAGTGTTAGGATAAGGAGATGTTGCCATTATAGAAATACAAATATGGAAGAAAGGAAGAAGCAACCAATGAATTTAGGAAGGATTATGATAGGACCAAGTGAGATTATGAGGGGAGGAAAACAAAATTTATCTAGAGGAGAAGTCATCACAGGAAAGTGCAACAACCTAGAAAATTTTGAAACTGTGAAGAAAACATGCTCTAAAGGAAATGAGAAGAGGTTCTATTGCAAAGAACCAAGAGAAAACAACTTCCAACAAACAACAGTTGGATATAAGTTGTCTAAAAAAGAAAGGGAGGTTCCACAATGAGTTTGGGTATAATTTCTAGATTAAGTTATAGAGAAGGAACCATGAATACAAAAAGATTGAGCTCAAAAGAAAACTTGGTGAGGTATTAGTAGTAGGTATAGGAATTTCTATAGAGAATGTATGTTGCAAATAATAGGTGGACAAGGAGTGTTCGTACGGGGAGAGAATAAATATGGCTATTTATAGTCATGTGTAGGGTTCAAGAAGAATTCATAGCGGAGGAGTAGAAAATTCCAAAACAATAAGCATGAATAAGAGGAAGATGAGTGATGAAGAAAGGGTGAAATACTTGGATAAACTAAGAGCATATTTGGATAAGATTAAGAAAAAAATTTCAAAGTGGGGATATTATGCCTAGATAATGAATAAGAAGGAAGTAAGGTGGATTTATTTACAAAGGAAGTTGAGACAGAGGAAATATAACTGGTTGAGAGAACTCATAGCAGCAGAGTGTGAGGAAGAAGCATAATAAATTTGTACACTAGAGCAAGGTTCCATCCTTAGAGAGGATGATAATGATGGAGAAGAAGTTAAGGCAGACGCGGAAGAACAATTACTGAACACCGATATGCAAATTGAGAAAAAGATAGAATTCTATTGGAAAGATAATCAAGGGGAAGACCATGTACCATGGGCAAACGTAGTCATGAAGGAACAACCCAAGAGTGATGAGTAAATGGATATTGATATAAAGGACCAAGTTGATGAGGAATAAGGAGATTTGGTGGACAACTTGAAGGGAATGTTGTACAAGTAAAGGATGTTGACAACCACAAAAGCGACTTCAAGGTATCATATTTTTAAAACTAATGAATGTTTTGTGTATGCATGTATTGAAGACTTTCAGGAAACTAAGAGTTGGCTAGAAACCAATGAAATGTAGGAACCATTGGAGGAACTCATTCAAGTTTGCAAAGGCATGGACATGGGATTGATTTCTGTAGAATTAATATTTTTGGAAGAATGGTTGGATAATCCGAGGGCAAACTGTGAAAAAAATTAAATGATGGTGGACTGAAGAAATCCAAGAGAGGATAAGAATGAGGTTTCCATGGATAAAACACAACAAAAAAGGGAAGTAAAGATGATGAATTCCAACAAAAAATGCATAGGATACCGAAAATGGAAAAGGTTACTCCAAGAAATTGGTACCCTAGTGAATTAGTGGAGGACAAAAATAATTTTCAACTAAGAAGCAATGATTTGTTCCAACCAGAGGATAAGTTGGATGCAAAGATAGAGGAAATGAGGAAGTTGATGTTGAATGAAACTCAACAGACAAGATGTTTCATGAAGAAAAAAATAAAAGACAACATATTGTAGATGGTAGATCGAGTCTACATCAGCTAGGAAGGAGGAAGACTGTAGTATAAAATCTAGAAACCTGGATGATTGATATAGACAACAACATAGCAACAACAAAATAACAAAGATACGTATCAAATGCAAAACAAAATATGGGATCTAGGAGGAATTTTCCTACCAACACATGGTTGGGAGACCATGAAACGTTTTCATTTTGCGAGTATGATGCATGAGCATCTTACCTCCAGGTCAAAGTGTATTTTGATTAGGATAATGATCTTTTCAATTACCAAGGGAGTTGGTTCCCTAATATTGATTTAATTCTTTATTTCAATGTATAAACCTATGTTTTTATGAGAAATATATGAATGCGAGGAGTATTGTAATGAAATCTTCTCCTTAAGAGAGATTTTTCAAGAGGATTGGGTGGGTTAGAGAGAATGAAGGATAATTATATTAATGATAGATTTTATGAGCTAAAATGTCCTAAGTTAGAGGGTCTAATTGAGCATTTTTTGGATCTAAGAGATATTCTTGGATCTAAAACCAATTTGGTTTCAATCCTCCATGTATATAAGTAGTTTATGTAAATTATGATACATGTAGGAAGGAGCGTGTGTGTATAAGCAAGCAAGAGGCTTGTAAGAAGCCAATAAATATCTTGAAGCCATGAAGGGACTATATTGTAAATTATACTGATAGGGTCTATATAAATATATTTAAATATACAGTATGTGGAATCTAAAAATATGTGAGTTTAATTTGGAGTATTTGGCCTAAATTGTTAGGTACATGTATCATTTATTTGATAAACCAAGAAAAGTTAGTGAGCGTGAGAATATGTGTGAAAGCTTAGAGGGTAGACAACATTGAAAGATATTTTGTAGTTTCAGTTGTAGAGCGAGTTTGACCCAGAACCACAATTTGTAAGTTCAGGAGGGATATAATTTTGTGAATTCACGGAGAATCCACATCAAATTCATGTGAACAACTTAGGAGAAAGAGGCCTTTCCCATGTGTAGAAGGTGCACGATAAAATTAATAGGATTTGGAAAGTGCATGAGGATCACTGGATCATGCAAAAAAGAGCACAAAATTTAGGAATTTTGGGTCTCGACGGAAGTCCATCATTTACAATTATGGGATATGTTAATGGAAAGTGCCGGGATGGAGGTTCCATCTTGGAAAAAAAATGCTTGTAACTAAAGGAGAAGCGTCAGGGTGATAAAGTTACGTGGAACTATGGGTCTGAGGCTGACTAGGTGCAAACCCAACGTGTTAGCCAACCAATGAAAATAAGGTCGAGATTGCATGGAGTGAAATGGGACCATGAGGGAATTTTGACTTCAAAGCTTTCCTGTCGCATTTTATAAAGGACTAGATAACAACCTATGGGGTTCGGGTCGAAGGCTTTAGCCCAAAATAATAATAGTAGTGCTCAATGAGAAAAGGCGGGGCATAAAGGATCAAGCTGACGTGATTAAGTGGGTCCTGCCTGGAGGCCTTTACTCGACAGGATTTGTAAGTCCCTTTTTCCATCGTGCCAGGTTTATTTAATCATGCTCGCATTGAATTTAATCAAAGTGGGCTAGATGGAGTTTTATGCAAATAACTAATAAGTGGCGCACAAAGTTTCAATGCATGGCTAGAACAATTTTGAGATTCAACAAGAAATTTTTGGCACCCATCATCCTAGTGAAAATTAAGCACCTACACTAGGGTGGGGCCCACAAGCTGTTTTTAGGTGCATGTATATTTTTATTATCCGTTAATTTAGATGGAAATTAAACCGTAATCTATTCTTAATATGAACTTGAAATAGTTAACTAAAGTGGAAAATCAGTTAGCTAAGTGAATTTCAAGTTAGAGGTTGGTTGGTGGGACATGTAGAGTAATTCTAGTTGTAACATATTGATTCTAGTTGTAACAGAGTTCGAAGTGCATTGGTGCATGAGTTTGTGCAAGTTGTAAATATTTAAACTCAGTTGTGCTAGTTATAATTGAAGATACAAGTAGTGAGATATCAAGTGAATTAAATATTAATTAATTCACATGTAGTGATTTCACATGCAACTGAAGATTTACTATTATTAAATGCATGCATGTCAGATCTAGTGGAGACCCAGTTGAGTTCTAGGTGAAAGGGAAGTTGACTATCAGTTGTGACATTATCCACTTGCACACATGAAAGAAAACACACATTGGATGTGCCCATGATACTTGCGCAGTCAAGGCAGGTATGATTGCATTCAACAGGGATTGTGCAGTGAAGGCAGGTTGTCTGGAGACAGTGAATTGGCTAAGGGATTTGCCAATTTTTGTGTGATAGTGTGAGACAATTAGCTGGTGTACTGAGGGCTCTTGTGAGAAGAGTTTTGTATGTAATTGTTTCATGATCCATGATATAATATACAATAGAAGATAGTGGGGTTTATAGCTATAATCTTTACTCGGGAAATTATCTGTGTTGTGTGTGATTGATCTCTCTTCATGTTCATGTGATTAGCAATTGTGTTTTTAATTATGCAAATATTTGTAGAAGCGATTCAGTATTTAAATTTAGCAAATTTTTAGATCGGGTGAATCCAAGATATACATGCATATTATATAATTTCGACATGGTATTGGAGCATAGGAAATTGCAAAAGTGAAGAAGGAGCTGAGTTTGTGACTGGAAAGAATTTGAATTTGCAGAAAGACTTTCTTGGTTCTACAGTTGATTCAAGATCGAAATGGATTTCAATGGCTCGAGGTTAGAGTATGCACTCTAGGGCAGCTCAAAATACATTGCTTGGAAGGACAATATGTAGGCAGTATTCGAAGACAATGGCTGAAAGGAATTCATTGAAAAAAATGTTCCTAAGACAGATGCTGCAGATGCTTCCAATCTTGATGCATGGAAAAAGAAAGTGGAAAAGGCAAGGAGGATCCTGTTAGAGGGAGTACGAGACCACATTCTCTCAAGCCTCCATGATAAAGCCATGCCATATACTATGTGGAAGGATTTGAAGGATCTATTCCAAAGTAGCAATGACCATAGGAAATTGGTGCTCAAAGATAAACTCAAGAAGATCAAGATGGAAAAGGGCGACACCATTCCAAAATATCTCACGAAGTTTTTCCAATTTCGGGATGAATTGGGGAGTGTGGGAGTAACAGCCATTGATGATTTTTTTTGAGCTTGGATCTCCTAGGACTTCCTAAGAGTTGGCAAAGTTATGAAGACTCTGTCAATAGACGAGAAAAATTTCCAAATTGGGAACGACTGTGGTTGGATTTGGTGCAGGAGGAGTTCAGATGGAACACCAGAGATGGCTCTTCATCAAAGCATGATGACGAAGAGGATTGTGCTTTGGTTGCCAAGACAAAGAAGGGGAAGGGGAATAAATTCCATTCTAAATCCGAGTCTAAAGGAAGGAAGCAGGACATGTCCAAGGTGAAGTGTTTTCTCTGTCACGAACATGGGATTTTTTCTACTAATTATCCACAAAAGAGAAGAACAATAAGGTTGTTGGATCCGCAGTTGGTGAGGCCCTTTCCTCGTAATTTGAGCTTGAATTCTGCTTGATTTCATTCATGGTGTCAAGTGCATTAGGATCGGTGTGGTATTTGGATAGTGACACTTCCTTTCACACGACGAGAGGTAAGGAACTTTTCAGTGACTTGGAGGAGAAAGATCTCCAGATGCATATTAATATGGGCGATGACAGATGGTACAATGCTACTGGGATTGGTACCATTACCTTTCAGAGGGATTCAGGTAAAATATTTTAATTAAAATATGTAATGCATGTACCAAGTCTGAAGAAAATTTTGGTCTCAGTTGCAATGTTGGAGGACAAAGCCTATGACATTGTTTTTAGTGATGGAAAATATTTCCTGCGACATAAAACAATAGGTCAAGACAAGAGGATAGGGATGTGAGTTAAGAATATCTACAATATGGAGGTAGATGGATGCGCTACCATGATGGGTATGGCAGAAAAAGTGGTGAGCCAGGATGAGGGCGAATTATGGCACAGGTGATTGGGCCATCTTCATCATGGAGCCTTGAAAGTCATGCAAAAAATATCTACTGGACTTCCAATGGGAACACTTGCTTAGTTAGATCAGTGCAAGGGTTGCACCATGGGGAAGTATGTAAAGTCCACCTTTCATGAGAAGGAGAACCGAGCTTTGGGGATCCTTGAGAGAGTTCACAAAGACGTGTGTGGACCATTCTCGGTTTCTTCAATATAAAAACATAAGTACTATGTAATATTTGTTGATGACTTTTCTCGTAAATGTTGGACCTTCTTCATGAAGAAGAAAGATAAAAAATTCTCTAAGTTCTGTGAGTTTAAGGAATTGGTGGAGAAAGAGTTGGGGAATCAAGTGAAGGCTCATAGGAGCGATAATGTTGGAGAATACATCTCTAGAGAATTCAAGAACTTCTGTAGAAAAGAAGGAATTCGAAGAGAACTCATAGCACCTCATAACCCACAACAGAATGTGGTCATGGAGAGGAAGAACAGAACGATCGTGGGTGCAACATGAGTGATGTTGCATGATCAGGACCTACCAATGCATTTGTGGGTGGAAGCATGCAATAGTATGGTTTATGTGCAAAAAAATTGTCCTCATAGATTACTTGGCATGAGTACACTTGAAGAGGCTTTTACTGGTAAGAAACTTGATGTTTCACACTTTAAGATTTTTGGCTCATCTGTTTATGTGCATGTGACCAAGGACGTCAGGAAGAAGCTGGAACTGATTGCTGAAGTTGGGATTTTTGTGGGGTACACAGAAACACCCCATAATTATCGTGTGTATTTCCCAAACAACAAAATGACTGTTGTGCGGAGAGATATAAAATTTAATGAGGGGAAATCCATGCGGTTGTCCATTGAGAGGGAGTTGGACTTGAATGCAGAGGAGGAACTGCTGGTTCCCAAGGACAACTCTCAAGATGTGGATCAACCACATGAGGAGGGTCATGGAGTGGGGGAAGCCACTCATGCAGAGCCATCCATCAGTAATGGAAAAATGCGCACCACAGAATATGATAGGCTAAGACTTGATGCTACAAAGAATGTAGGATCCCCTACTTCATAGCGTAGATAAAGACAGTCTCCTGACTGATTTACTGGATACATGGCTCTCATGAGCAAATGTATTGTGACTAAACCATCTTCCTTTCAGGAAGCAGTGCAACAACCTACTTTGGTTGATGCAATGGTGGAGGAGTATGACTCCATTGTTAAAAATAGTGCATGGGAAATTGTCCCAATACCGGTTGACAAATCAGTGGTAGGTTCGAGATGGATCTACAAGGTAAAGCAAGCTACTGATGGGAGTGAAAAGAAATACAAGGCCAGATTTGTGGCCCAGGGTTTCTCATATACTGAGGGGATAGATTATGATGAGATCTTTTCACCAATCGCAAGGTACTCTTCCATAAGGACCATCCTTTCACTCTCAACGCAGATGGGTTGGCACATGCATCAGATGGATGTGAAAATTGTGTTTCTCAATGGGATCATTGAGGAATAAGTGTACATAGAGAAACCTGAAGGTTCGAGATCTTCAACAGCGAGTCGCATGTGTGCCAGCTCAAAAGAGTGCTATATGGGCTGAAGAAAGCAACCCATGCTTGGTACACTCAGATAGATAGCTACCAAAAGTGAAGTAGATGCAAACCTGTACTGGATTGTGGTTGAGGGTAAGTTATTGATAATTGTTTTTTATGTTGATGATTTAATTTTGACTGGTGATGAGAAAATGATACACTCATGCAAGGATGATCTTGCAAGGGAGTTCAAAATGAAGGATATGGGCCTCATTCATTATTTCCTTGGATTGGAAATATGGTAGCGGGATGGTGAAATTTTTGTGTCTTAAGGAAAGTATGAAAAGGAAATACTGGGTAAGTTTAACATGGAGAGATGAAAACCCATGGATACTTCTCTTCCATGAAATTGGAGGAAAGAGGATGCTACTTCTGGAGAGGTAGTGGATGCTACTGTCTATTGACAATTAGTGGGTTTGCTAATGTATCTAGTGAACACGAGACTGGACATTTTCTATGTGGTTAACCAACTGAGTCAAGCTATGGTTAAGCCTACCAAGCTCTTTTGGAAGGCGGGGATGCATGTTCTAAGATACCTGAAGGGCACATCAGAATATGGTCTATGGTACAGACAGACAGATGGAGTGAATTTGCATGGCTTCACAGATGCCGATTGGGCTAGAAGTCCATCGAATAGAAAGAGCACATCAGGGTGGATCTTTAGCATTGGATCTATGGATTTTTATTGGTACAACAAGAAGCAAAAATCTGTGGCACTCAGTTCAATAGAAGCAGAATACATGGAAGCAAGTCAAGCTGCATGTGAGGCTATCTGGATGAGAAAGACCTTGGTTGGTTTGTTTGGTTCTCAGATGGATCTAACAGTGATTCATTGTGATAATCAGAGTTGCATTAAACTCTCAATTAATCCTGTGTTTCATGATAGGTCCAATCATATAGATATTCGGTACCATCATCTCAGAGATTGTGTGCAGAGGAGAATCATGTTGCGTCAGTACATTCCCATGGTAGATCAGGATGTAGATATTCTGATGAAGGTGCTCACCAGGAGAAAATTCAAATACCATAGAGATATGATCAGGGTGGAGGATAATCCCTTTCTTGTTGAGAGGGAGTGTTGAGATTCATCAATAAATTTTTGGCATCCATGATCCTAGTGAAAATTAAGCACCTACACTAGGGTGGGGCCCATAGGATTTTTTTAGGTTCATGTCTATTTTTATTATCCCTTAATTTAGATGGAAATAAAGTAGTAATCTATTCTCAATGTGGACTTGAAATAGTTAACTGAAGTGGAAAATCAGTTAGCTAAGTGAATTTTGAGTTAGAGGTTGGTTGGTGGGACATGTAGAGTAATTCTAGTTGTAACAGAGTTCGAAGTGCAATGGTGCATGAGTTTGTGCAAGTTGTAAATAGTTTAAATCAATTAAGTGAGTTAAAATCGGTTGTGCTAGTTGTAACTGAAGATACAAGTAGTGAGATATCAAGTGAATTAAATATTAATTAATTCACATGCAGTGATATCACATGCAACTGAAGATTTACTATTATTAATTGCATGCATGTAAGATCCAGTGGAGACCCAGTTGAGTTCTAGGTGAAAGGGAAGTTAACTATTAGTTGTGACATTATTCGCTTTCACACATGCAAGAAAACACACATTATATGTGCCCATGATACTTGCGCAGCCAAGGTAGGCAGACATTAGGGGAATTTTGAGGTCTAAAATGGGCCTCCTAAGGAAATAATAAAATAATAGTTAAACCAATAAAATAATATTTATGAATTTTCAATTCACTTTTTGCACCACAATCCATGTAACCATAGTTAAATTCAATTCAAAAGTTGTACCAAAATAAAATTAATAAAAAAATTGTATTGATGTGACTTTAAATAAGAATGAGTTTTTCAAGAAAAAGTCATTATCATTGAACAACTAATGCATTTGTCCTTTGTACTTAAATAAATTAAATTAAAATATAAATATAGATTTATAAATTTTTAATTATATGATATGATGTTAATCAAAATTTCTATTATTTAAATTGTATAATAACATGTAATTAATATACTATATAAAATAATATAATATAATATAATAAATGTATAGGGATATGCATTGTTTCTCTCAAGAAATATGAAATGACAATAATATATTTTTATTCAAAAAGTGTGAAATGAAATTTATTATGAATACTTTACTTTGAATTTAAAAGTACTTAGAGCACTACCATGGTTAACCATGAGTTTTTATCCACCACTGAGAATGTGACAAGTAAGTACCTTTAACTCAAGAAATGCCACCTCAACCATTAGGGATGATGTCATCCCCTAAAATGTGATTCGTTTTCATAAAGTGAATTTTGATTGTACATTTTCCTTAGGAGGCCCATTTTAGACCTTAAAATTCCCCTAATGATTGCATCAATTCAGGGATTGCATTAAGCAGAGATTGCACAGTGAAGGCGGGCTGTCTAGAGACAGTAAATTGGCTAAGGGATTTGCCAATTTTGTATGACAGTGTGAGACAATTAGCTGATGTACTGAGAGCTCTTGTGAGAAGAGTTTTGTATGCAAATTTTTCATGATCCATGATATAATATACAATAGAAGATAGTGGGGTTTTTAGCTGTAAGCATTCCCCCGGAAATTATCTGCGTTGTGTGTGATTGATCTTTCTTCATGTTCATGTGATTAGAGATTGTTTTTTTAATTCCGCAAAGATTTGTAGAAGCGATTCATTATTTAACTTTAGCAAATTTTTAGATCGGGTGAATCCAAGATATACATGCATATTGTGTAATTTATACAAACGGAGTGGGTGGAACCCACCTGGTCAATGCCTAACCTAGAAATGCATGTTGAAGAGCCAAGGCTATGTGTCAGGATTTCAACGATGGGAGACGGTGGAATATGAATGAAATTAGACATGCAATATTAGGGCATATGTTTGTAGGAAAGGGATTGTACCCTTTTGGCTCCTCCCACCTGTAAATGTAATACCATCAGCTCACGCAGAGGGAATTTTCCTTTTGAATCCTCCCACTTATTTTAAATCTTCTCACTATGTTGTGATTGATTTATATAAAGGGATTTATAATCCTGTAAAGTAGCTAAAGAAGCAAATGAAGGAAGCACCTTTTTGGTCCAGATTGGGAACTGTGGGTTTTGATAATCTTGGGAGTTAGCGGGCTCGTGATTGAGTTTACATAAATTTATTAGTTATCAATTAATATTTTCTATGGTAATAATCAAGATACATTTCTAATAAGAAGTCATCCATTTTTCTCTCTCTTTTTAATTTTCTTAAGAACAAATTATGGTATATCATTTTATATTAGGTGGAAAATGAAAATGATTTACATTTATGTGGGGGAAAATTGCTATAATATTAAAAATGAATTGATATTTACTATATATATTATTAATTTTTACAATTTATAATAAATAAAATTAACAATTAAATATTAATTATTATACACAATAAAATATTTAATTAAAAATGGGGGGAGGCTGGAGAGGAGGGCTTATCTATTGCCTCGATGGAAAAGTAGAATTTTTTTTTCCTCGGGACTGGGATTAGCTACAAATAATCAGGTGGAAGAAGTTGGACTCTAGCAAGGGATCAAGTTGGAAGAAAAAAATGGAATACTACAATTAAACGTCTTTGGAGACTCTCTTATTATGACCCAAAAATATGTCAATCGGTCTCATAACAAGGATTTTATTTTAATGCCAACCATGCAAAGTATCCACTTGAGAATGGATAAATTTGAGACTAAAGAGTTTTACCATATTAAGAGGGAGAACAATGTTCCGGAAAATGTTCAAGCCAATCTGAGCATTAATCTAGAGCAAGGAAAATTAAGGGAGGATGAGGTCACAATCACCACATGTCATATCCCATGATTACATATAAGCTGAGAGCCTCGAAACACAGGAGGATACTTAAGAAGGATAAAATGATTGATAGGATAATTAAATGTTATCTTCATTCTATGGCACATTTAATTTGTGGTGGACGTCTTGGAAGCAAGTCAAGCCCTTCATTCAACAAATGGTTAATAAATAAGAGTAATGACCAGAATGTGGATATGTGGGAGACTATAGCCCAAGATTTAAGGCAAAGAAGTTGTGAGGGAGTTTTTTTTCTGAGCTTGAGGATGAACGCCTCAGATCGATTTTTTGGGATCACAATCTAGATCAAGAAGTAATGAATATCAATTTGGTAGCAGGGTGTGCAATGAATTCGAAGAGTATTAAAAATGAAGGGAACTCCCAAATTTTTTTTTTGGAGATAAAGTCTATAAGAGGATGGTTGTGGAGAGCTCATGCACTATGGCTTGGCACTCAATCCTGTCATGTTGAGGAAATGGCCTCCCCATAAAAAAATGGTGTTGGAGGCTCCTATGAGGAATTATATCGAGCTTTCAAGTAGGAAGTTGAGGATATGATATCTCAGATAAGAGGAAAAATAAAATTTGAAGTCAGGTCTCATTTCACTATAGTCTTGGCTGAACTAGATGGTCTAAAGAAAGATGTTGAGTGTTAGGTCCCTATATTACTAGTATAGTCCCTTATTGTTGTTACTGTAGCCCCCTTATTGTTATTATTGTACCCTTGTAACTCCCATATTGTTATTATTGTGCCCTTAAATTATTATTTTTAGGTCGGCTAGGATTACATTGTGGCCCCACTAGGATTACATTATGGCCCCATGGACTCCTATATATAGAAAGGAGGTTTTGTAATTTGAACCATCCAAGAATTTTTCATTCATGTAATGTATTGGAGGTTTCCCCCTCGAAGTGGCTTATTTATAAGGCGTTGATATCTCTTTTCTTCTCTTTTCGGAGCTGGTTTCACAACATTTGGTATCAGAGCTTTGAGATTCTAGGGTTTTGCTACTCCAAACAGGTCAGCGTGGAATTTGCGCTATAAAGTTTTTTCTACGAAGGTTTAGAATCTAAAATTTTTAGAGTGCGAAGCCAAAATCTTGAGGAACATCGTAAAAAAATTGTAGAGCTTGGTTCACAATATTTTCCGAGATACAATCTGTGCAAGTTAGGTCATTTTGCAGGCTCCTGAATTTAACCTAAACAAGTCATCATGGTATTTTCGTAATAAATTTTTTTCTACGAAGGTTCAGAAGCTGAAATTTTTAGAGTGGAAAGCCAAAATCCCGAGGAATATTTAAAATTTTTTCAGATATTGATTCGCAACATTTTCGGAGATATGATCTATGGAAGTTAGGGCTTTTTGAGGCTTCTGAATTTCATCTCAAAGAGGCGATCGTGGGAAAATATTCATAGCTATCTCTCTGAGCATCAGATTGGAATGCTGTAAAAAGTGGCAGCAAGTGCACAGACTGTAGTTTTTGGTCTATAAATTTTAGAGCCAAAGGAGGAAACAATGACACGTGGCGAGTCGTACAATTTCGCTCTACTGAACTAGTCCAAAATTGGGTCATTGTGGGAGATTTGACATAAATTTTCCTTGAAGAATCCAAATTAGATAAGACCTGTGGAATTTGAAAGAAGCTTCAGAGGGCTACTATAGGGTTGAATTTCAAATATTGAGGAGCCAAAATTATGGAGATAATTCAATTTCAATATTGAGCTCCTCAAAAGCAAGTAAAAGGTGTGTATTTTTTTATTTATTTATTTCCGAATTGCCTAAGTCTTGTTTGAAGAATCAAGTTGAATTGATTCCAAGGGCATATTGTAGAATAGATATCAGTATTGGATTCTAAAATGGCCCCAAAAAAGAATTCAACACCCATTAAGCCTTTAGAAGGCTCTACTATGACTCATGAAGATGAAGAATGGCAACATGACATATCAAAATTACAAGAGCAAATTTCGCTCTCGCAAAGAACAACAAAAAATGAAATGGAAGTTTTGAAGAAAGGCGTGGAAACTAAGATAGATGGTTTGAAGAAAGGCGTGGAAGCTAAGATGAATGGTTTGGAAGCTAAGATGGATGGCATGGAAGTGGGCATGGAAGCTAAGATGGATGACATGGAAGCTAAGATTGATGAAAAAATGAAAGACAACATGGAAAACATGAAGAAAGATCTAAAAGTAGACATCGAAAGTTTGGGAAAGTTGATACAAGAAATGTTTCCTAATGGTGAAAATATAGTAGAGGAAACTCATGATGAGAACAAAATAAATGTTAATCGTGATTTCATAACCTATAATGTTGGCAGGAAGAACCACCATATTCCAAAAATGGATATGAGGAAGTTTGATGGAAAGGATCCTGTAACATGGATACTACAGATGGAGCAATATTTTGATCTCCATAATGTGCAAAACACATAAAAGGTACACATTGCAACTTTACATTTAGAACAAAATACATTTGTATGGTATCGATGGCTTTGCTCCCGTAAAAAAATTGTCACTTGGTCAATTTTTACGGAGGAAATGATAGTACATTATGAGGATACAAAGAGCAACACCTTCTTTAGCCAATTGATAAATCTCAAACAAAAGGGTTTAATGGGGGAGCACATTGAGGACTTCCAAAAATTGAATATAAGGGTAACTGATATTCCAGAGGAACACAGGATTAATCTCTTCATAGGTACTTTAAAGGATAACATCCAACATGAAGTTCACGTTTTGGAACCTGATTCATTGGAGAAGGCATTCAGGTTGGCAAGAAAATTGAATGTAAAATTATGGCGACAAGGAAGCCTACCACTCACTTCTATAAAGAGGGAAGTGTTGCTACTCCTAGATTTCCACAACCTACAAGGTTGACACCACAACAATTGGAAGAAAAAAGAGCAAAAGGGCTTTGCTACAGTTGTGATAGCAAATACACTAAAGGTCATAAGTGTGCTGAGAAGAAATTATTTTACATAGGTTGTGAAGAGGAAGAAGAAAATGAACAAGAAGAGGATATACACCAGGAACCAACCCAAGAAGAGGAAGAAATGAGTCCGACCATATCGTGTAATGCATTGGCAGGAATTACCACTCCTCAAACTCTCAAGATAGAAGGACATATCAAGAAGAAAAGGTAATAGTGTTGATTGATTCAGGTAGTACCCATAATTTTATTCATTGTAAGGTAGCCAAGGAATCGAATTGTTTCCTATACCCAGCACCAGAATGTCAAGTGATGGTTGCAAATGGAGGAACTATAAATTGCTCTGGAAAATGCCATAATATCAAGCTAACAATGGGGGAATATGTATTGACTAGTCCAATGCTTGCCATTCCTATGGGAGGTGCTGATGTTGTACTAGGAGTACAATGGTTACAATCTTTGGGGACGGTAGCTTTTAATTTTCAAGAACTTTCCTTGAAATTTTTTTCAGAAGGAAAGGAAGTTGAATTACGGGGTATTGCGGGGAAGCCAGGAAGGATAATAAGCTCTAATGTCATGACAAAGCTTCTAAAGAAAGAACAGCGAGGCGTAATTGCACAATTATGCTCACTAGAAGCTCCAACATCAAAATCATCTATTTCTGCAGATCTCCAACAAGTCTTGGACAATCATTCCAAGGTGTTTGAAACTCCCAAAGGACTCCCACCTATTCGTGATCATGATCATGCTATTCATTTGATTCCAGGAAGTGTTCCTCCCAACATCAGGCCTTATAGATATCCTTACTTCCAAAAGAGCGAAATTGAACGTATGATTGCAGAAATGTTAGAGGCGGGTATAATTCAACCTAGTCAAAGTTCTTTTTCTCTACTCCTAGTAGGCTGGCACAGAGACAGCTGGAAGATCATGGCGCATGGAAACAATTCAGGAGCTCAATAAGCTCACCATTAAAAGACATAACTTCCCCATTCCAGGATTGATGAATTAGTTGACAATTACATGGAGCAATTTATTTTACCAAATTGTATCTTCGTTCAGGGTATCATCAAATTAGAATGAAGATTTAAGATATTCCGAAAACAACATTTTGAACTCATGAGGGTCATTATGAATTTTTTGTCATGCCTTTTGGCCTTATGTTAGGTCCCTATATCACTACTATAGTCCCTTATTATTGTTAGTGTAACCCCCTTATTGTTATTATTGAACCCTTGTAACCCCCATTTTGTTATTATTGTGCCCTTAAATTATTATTGTTAGGTCGGCTAGGATTACATTGTGGCCCACTAGGATTACATTATGGCCCCATGGACTCCTATATATAGAAAGGAGGTTTTGTGAATTGTATCATCCAAGAATTGTTCATTTATTTAATGTATTGGAGGTTGCCCCCTCAAAGTGGCTCATTTCTAAGGCATTGATATCTCTTTTCTTCTCTTTTTGGAGTTGGTTACCCAACATTTGGTATCAGAGCTTTGGATTCTAGGGTTTCGCTACTCCAAACAGGTCATCATGGCATTGTCGCTATAAATTTTATTCTACGAAGGTTCAGAAGCTGAAATTTTTAGGGTGCGAATCCGAAATCCTGAGGAAGACTTTCTAAAAATTTCAGAGCTTGGTTCACAATATTTTCGGAGATATGATCTGTGGAAGTTAGGTATTGTTTCAGGCTCCTAAACAGGTCATCGTGGAATTTTCGCTATAACTTGTTTTCTACTAAGGTTCAAAATTTAAAATTTTTATGGTGCGAAGCTGAAATCCTAAGGAAACTCATCAAAAAATTGCAAAGCTTGGTTCACAATATTTTTGGAGATATGATTTGTGGAAGGTAGTGCTTTTTCAGGCTCCTGAATTTCATCTAAAAAAGGTGATCGTGGGAAAATTTCAATAACTCTCTCTCTGAGCATCGGATTGGAGTGCCGTAAAAAGTGGTCGCAATTACACAGACTTTGGTTTCTTAGCTATCAATTTCAGAGGCGAAGGACAAAACAGTGACATGTGTCAAGTCGTACAAGTTCGCTATACTAAACCAGTCCATTATTAGGTCATTGTGGGAGGTTGGACATAAATTTTTCTTGGAGAATCCAAATCAAGTCAGACCTATGGCATTCAAAAGAGAATTCAGAGGGCTACTTCAGTGCTGAATTTCAAATATTGAAGAGCCGCAATCACAAAGATAATACAATTTCAATATCGAGCTCCTCAAAAGCAAGTAAAAGGTGTGTATTTTTTTTCCGAATTGCATAAGTCTTGTTTGAAGAATCAAGTTGAATTGATTGCAAGGGCATATTGTAGAATAGATATCAATATTGGATTATAAAATGGCCCCTAAAAAGAATTCAACACCCATTAAGCCTTTGTAAAACTCTACTATGACTCATGGAGACGAAGAATTGCAACATGATCTATCAAAATTACAAGAGCAAGTGCAACAAATTTCACTCTCGCAAAGAGCAACAAAAAATGAAATGGAAGTTTTGAAGAAAGGCATGGAAGCTAAGATGGATGGCGTGCAAACTAAGATAGATGGCGTGGAAGCTAAGATGGATGGCATGGAGGTTGGCATAGAATCTAAGATGGATGACATGGAAGCTAAGATCGATGAGAAAATGGAAAACATGAAGAATTTTATAAAAGCAGACATGGAAGGTTTGACAAAGTTGATACAAGAAAGGTTTCCTAATGGTGAAAAGATAGTAGAAGAACCTCATGATGTGAACAAAATAAATGTTAATTGTGATTTCATAAACTCTAATGTTGGCGGGAAGAACCACCATATTCCAAAGATGGATATGAGGAAGTTTGATGGAAAGGATCCTGTAACATGGATACTACAGATGGAGCAATATTTTGACCTCCATAACGTGCAAAACACACAAAAGGTACGCATTGCAACTTTACATTTAGAACAAAATACATTTGTATGGTATCGATGGCTTTGCTCCCGTAAAAAAATTGTCACTTGGTCAATTTTTACGGAGGAAATGATAGCACATTATGAGGATACAAAGAGCAACACCTTCTTAGCCAATTGATAAATCTCAAACAAAAGGGTTTAGTGGGGCAGCACATTGAGGACTTCCAAAAATTGAATATAAGGGTAACTGATATTCCAGAGGAACATAGGATTGATCTCTTCATAGGCACTTTAAATGATAACATCCAACATGAATTTCACGTTTTGGAACCTGATTCATTAGAGAAGGCATTCAGGTTGGCAAGAAAAGTTGAATGCAAAATTATGGCGACAAGGAAGCCTACCACTCAATTCTATAAAGAAGGAAGTGTTGCTACGCCTAGATTTCCACAACCTACAAGGTTGGCACCACAACAATTGGAAGAAAAAAGAGCAAAAGGGCTTTGCTGCAGTTGTGATAGAAAATACACTAAAGGTCATAAGTGTGCTGAAAAGAAATTATTTTACATAGATTGTGAAGAAGAAGAAGAAAATGAACAAAAAGAGAATATACACCAGGAACCAGCCCTAGAATAGGGAGAAATGAATCCGACCATATCATGTAATGCACTGGCAGGAATTACCACTCCTCAAACTCTCAAGATAGAAGGACAGATCAAGAAGAAAAAGGTAATAGTGTTGATTGATTCAAATAGCACCCATAATTTTATTCATTGTAAGGTAGCCAAGGAATTAAATTGTTTCCTATACCCAGCACCAGAATGTCAAGTGATGGTTGCAAATGGAGGAACTATAAATTGCTCTGGAAAATGCCATAATATCAAGCTAACCATGGGGGAATATGTATTGACTAGTCCAATGCTTGCCATTCCTATGGGAGGTGTCGATGTTGTACTAGGAGTACAATGGTTACAATCTTTGGGGACGGTAGCTTTTAATTTTCAAGAACTTTTCTTGAAATTTTTTTCAGAAGGAAAGGAAGTCGAATTACGGGGTATTGAAGGGAAGCCAGGAAGGATAATAAGCTCTAATGTCATGACAAAACTTCTAAAGAAATAACAACAAGGCGTAATTTCACAATTATGCTCACTAGAAGTTCCGACATCAAAATCATCTATTTCTGCAGATCTCCAACAAGTCTTGGACAATCATTCCAAGGTGTTTGAAACTCCCAAAGGACTCCCACCTATTCGTGATCATGATCATGCTATTCATTTGATTCCAGGAAGTGTTCCTCCAAACATAAGGCCTTATAGATATCCTTACGTCCAAAAGAGTGAAATTGAACGTATGATTGCAGAAATGTTAGAGGCGGGTATAATTCAAACTAGTCAAAGTTCTTTCTCTGCTCCTGTAGTATTGGTACACAAGAAGGATGGATCATGGCGAATGTTTTCGGATTATAGGGAGCTCAATAAGCTCACCATTAAAGATAAATTTCCCATTCCTGTGATTGATGAATTATTGGATGAATTACATGGAGCAATTTATTTTACCAAGTTGGATCTTCGTTCGGGATATCATCAAATTAGAATGAAGACTGAAGATATTCCAAAAACAACATTTCGAACTCATGAGGGTCATTATGAATTTTTGGTCATGCCTTTTGGCATTACCAATGCACCTTCTACATTTCAAGGGTTGATGAATTCCATTTTCAAACCTTTCCTTAGAAAATTTGTGCTAGTATTTTTTGATGATATACTAATCTACAACAGGTCTTGGAAGGATCATGTTGAACATGTTGACATGGTGCTCAAAATATTGCAGGAGAAACAATTATATGAAAAAAAATCCAAATGTTTCTTTGGAGTACAAGAGGTGGAATATCTGGGTCATATTGTATCTCATGAGGGTGTTAAAGTAGACCCTAACAAAATTAAATCCATTAAGGAATGGAAAGTCCCCACAACCATAAAGCATTTGCGAGGATTTCTCGGGTTAACAGGGTATTATCGCAAGTTTGTTAAGAATTATGGGAGAATAGCAGCACCTCTAACAACATTATTGAAGAAAGATGCATTTTCATGGACTCCTGAAGCAACTAAGGCCTTTGAACATCTTAAAGAGGCAATGTGCCTAGCGCCTGTCTTAGCTACGCCAGACTTCACAAAAACCTTTATTGTGGAATGTGATGCCTCAGGAAATGGAATTGGTGCTGTTTTAATGCAGGAAGGAAGACCCATTGCTTTTGAAAGTCGTCCAATCAAAGGAAAGTATTTACAGAAACCTATTTATGAGAAGGAAATGCTAGCAATACTGCATGCACTAAAGAAATGGAGAACTTACCTAATGGGAAGACACTTCAAGGAAAAAATTGATCATGATAGTCTTAAACACTTTTTGGAACAAAGACTATCTTCAGAAGAGCAACAAAAATGGGTCACAAAGATGTTGGGTTATGACTTTGAAATAATATACAAAAAGGAAAGCTTAATGTTGTTGCAGATGCACTCTCAAGAAAGAATGAAGAGGTGGAAGCATTGCTTTGTGCCATTTCTATTATCCAACCAGATTGGATAACCGAAGCAAAAGATGAATGGAAGAAGGAAAAAGATGTATGGACACTCATTCAAAAGTTGCAGCAAGATCCTAGTACATATGATACATTTAGTTGGAAAAATGATTCCTTATGGTACAAATATCGTTTATATCTTGGTAAGAATTCCCAACTAAAACAAAAGATTCTTCTGGAATTGCACACTTCTCCTTTAGGAGGACACTCGGGACTTTTAAAATCTTACCAAAGGGTGAAGAAAGATTTTTTTTGGGATGGCCTTAAATCTGATATTCAAAATTTTGTGACGGAATGTTTGGTTTGCCAGCAGAATAAAGTTGAGACAATTAAGACCCCGGGTCTTCTACAACCTTTATCCATTCCAAGTCAACGTTGGGAGGATATTTCAATATATTTTATCACAGGTTTACCTAAGTCCGAAGGAAAGAATGTCATCACGGTGGTAGTTGATAGACTTACCAAGTATGCACACTTTTGTGCATTATCTCATCCATTTAAAGCAAGTACAGTTGCTACTACATTTATGGACAAAATTCAAAGGCTACATGGAAGCCCAAGGGTTATTGTGAGCGACAGAGATCCCATTTTTACTGGAAATTTTTGGACGGAGTTATTTTCTTGTTTGGGTACTCAATTAGCTCATAGCTCATCTTATCATCCTCAATCTGATGGTCAAACTGAGATAGTAAATAAATGTTTGGAAGGATATCTTCGTTGTTTTGTATCTATTAAACAAACACAATGGGTCAAGTGGTTACCTCTCGTTGAATGGTGGTATAACACTTCCTTCCATACTGTAGCAAAAATGACCCCATTTATGGCACTTTATGGATATCATCCACCATCCATCACATCATCTTTAAGAGAAAATTCGAAGGTTCAAGCAGTGGAAGATCACATCGAGAATCAACAAGAAGTTCTCCAACTCTTAAAGGACAACCTGAATTTGGCACAAAATCGAATGAAACAACAGGCAGATCAACATCGCAGTGAGAGAAGTTTTGATGTAGGAGATTGGGTATTTTACGGCTACAACCATACAAACAAATGTCCCTCAAGCAAGCTAAGAAGGATAATAAATTATCGCCAAAGTACTATGGTCCTTACAAGGTGTTGCAAAAGATTGGTACTATGGCATACAAATTGGAGCTTCCTGCTTCTTCACGAGTACATACAGTTTTCCATGTTTCATGCTTAAAGAAGGTTATAGGTGAAAATCTTCCAGTTCAAACAATATTGCGAGAACTTGATGAGGAAGGAAAAATCATATTGGAACCTGAAGCGGTCATGGAAACAAGAACTCGACAACTACGGAATCGATCAATTTCAGAGTATCTCATCAAGTGGAAGAACTTACCCACTGAAGATTCTACATGGGAGGATGAGAATTTTATACAGAAGCACCCGGAGCTACTCAAGTGTTGAGGACAACATTTTTTTTGAAGGAGAGGGGCGTGTTAGGTCCCTATATCACTAGTATAGCCCCTTATTATTGTTAGTGTAAACCCCTTATTGTTATTGTTGTACCCTTGTAACCCCCATTTTGTTATTATTGTGCCCTTAAATTATTATTGTTAGGTCGGCTAGGATTACATTGTGGCCCACTAGGATTACATTATGGCCCCATGGACTCCTATATATAGAAAGGAAGTTTTTTGAATTGTATCATCCAAGAATTATTCATTTATGTAATGTATTGGAGGTTTCCCCCTCGAAGTGGCTCATTTCTAAGGCGTTGATATCTCTTTTCTTCTCTTTTTGGAGCTGGTAACCCAACACCTTACCAATGCACCTTCTACATTTCAAGGGTTGATGAATTCCATTTTCAAACCCTTCCTTAGAAAATTTGTGCTAGTATTTTTTGATGATATACTAATCTACATCAGGTGTTGGAAGGATCATGTTCAACATGTTGACAGGGTGCTCAAACTATTGCAGGAGAAACAATTATATGAAAAAACATCCAAATGTTTCTTTGGAGTACAAGACGTGGAATATCTGGGTCATATTGTATCTCACAAGGGTTTTAAGGTAGACCCTAACAAAATTAAAGCCATTAAGGAATGGAAAGTCCCCACAACCATAAAGAATTTGCGAGGATTTCTCGGGTTAACAGGGTATTATCGAAAGTTTGTTAAGAATTATGGGGGAATAGCAGCACCTCTAACAACATTATTGAAGAAAGTGAATTTTCATGGACTCCTGAAGCAAATAAGGCCTTTGAACATCTTAAAGAGGCAATGTGCCTAGCACCAGTCTTAGCTGCGCAAGACTTCACAAAAACCTTTATTGTGGAATGTGATGCCTCAGGAAATGGAATTGGTGCTATTTTAATGCAAGAAGGAAGACCCATTACTTTTGAAAGTCGTCCAATCAAAGGAAAGTATTTATAGAAACCTATTTATGAGAAAGAAATGTTAACAATACTGCATGCACTAAAGAAATGGAGAACTTACCTAATGGGAAGACACTTCAAGGTAAAAACTGTTGGGTATGTGTTATATTCTTTCCACGACTAGCCCCATGCGCTGTACGTTGTGCCAGGTGCATCAGGGGGGTCACAAGGGGGGAGGCAGCCCCCACAAAATTTATTTTTGGTGTCCGGACCCACTCATAGGTGGACCTACCCATGTTTTGTGCATGAATTTGCACGTGGTTTTGGGGTACGATGGTTTTTGGCCCCTGGTATTTTGTAGATCCGGTCAAGGGAACTACGGTTATTTTCTAATCCAGGGTTCATGGATTGTGGTTTATGTATGCTTCAGCATGTATATATATGTGTTGTAAAACTAAAAGGAATATAATGAAAAATCAAGCTGGTTGTCCCGATTTGGGATCCAGGGGAAAATCTCTGTGTTTATCTTTTTTATGTTTTATGCTCTCGCTATTGTTTATTTTCTGTTATAAGATTCGTGTGTAGATAATTTCTGTTCAGGGTTAAAACCTACATTTGGTATCAGAGCTGTTTTGGCTTCAAGGGGACGCCTTTGTTGTTGAGGGTTTTTTGCTCGGGCCTGTGGTAGACCCTGTGTAGTGGGAGATCTGCGGGATCGATTCTTGCGGTGAAAGAATATGGCGAGCGACGGAAAGATAGAGATCGAGAAATTTAATGGTCAGAGTTTTGAGTTGTGGAAGCTCAAGATGGAGGATCTGTTGGTGGATAAAGATCAGTGGATCGCGGTAGATCCGGGTACTAAGCCAATGGGAATGTCAGATGAAGACTGGAAGAAGCTGGATCGGAAGGCTAAGAGCACAATACGGTTGTGTGTCTCAGATTCAGTATTGTTGAATGTATCTGGGGAAGCTACGGCGAAGAATTTGTGGGAAAAACTTGGGACTTTGTACCAATCTAAGTCTCTGGTCAATAAGTTGTTCCTGCGGAAAAAGCTGTATAACCTGAGGATGAAGGATGGAGACTCGGTGACAGAGCATCTAAACGCCTTCAATACTGTGGTAAGTCAGTTGTCATCTGTTGATATTAAAATATCAGATGAAGATAAGTGCATCAGTTTGTTGTGTTCTCTACCAGACTCATGGGATAGTCTGGTTATTGCAATAGGTAGCAATACAACTACCTTGAATTTTTATGACATTGTCTCAGCCTTGCTGTCGGAGGAAATGAGATGGAGAAATATGGAGGGTCAAAATGGAGATGCCTTATCTGTACGAGGAAGGTCCCAAAACATAAACAAGAATAAGGTTTCGAGTGGGAGATCTAAATCTAGAGGGAGATCTAAATCTCTTGGAAAGTTTGTAAAGGTATGCTGGAAATGCGGAAAGGAAGGGCACTACAAAAAGGAGTGCATATCTAAAGCTCCTGAGAAAGGAAAGGGATCTGATGATGCTCCTTCTGCAGAGGCAAAAACCACCTCGGATGAAGGTGGGGATGTGTATTTGGCTTCTTCTTCAAGTACACATGTAGATCATGAGTCATGGTTGATTGACTCAGGTGCATCCTTTCACTTCACTCCCCATAGGGAGTGGTTCTGAGCGTATGAGAAATATGATGGTGATGTCTTCCTAGGGGATGATAGGAAGGCCAAAATCATCGGACATGGAAAGGTCAAGCTGAAGCTGCAAGGTGGAGGGATTAGAACACTTCCCAGTGTTCTACATATTCCTGCATTGGCCAGAAATCTGATTTCTGTAAGCAAGATGGATGATGCAGGTGTAAAAACAATGTTCGAGAAAGATGCTTGCAAGATGGTTCGGGGAGCACTGGTATTAACGCGGGGAGTTCAGACTGGAACTCTGTACAAGCTACAAGGTAGAAATATTATTGATGGGTGTAATATTTATGTGGTTCCTGAAAGTTGAGCGGAAAGCCTAGCTGTCTCTGGAGAAAATACCATGCTATGGCATCAAAGGCTTGGACATATTGGAGAGAAGGGCCTTCAGATACTACATAGAAATGGTATGGTAGAAGGTATGTCTAATTTATCTCTGGATTTCAACTTCTGTGAACATTGTGTATATGGGAAGAAGAATCGGGTGAGTGTTCCTTCTAGTGCTAAGAGGGCGAACAAGATATTAGAACTTGTGCACAGTGATGTGTTTGGACCTGTGTCAGTTCCATCACTAGGAAAGTCTGTGTACTATGTTTCATTCATAGATGACTTCTCAAGGAATACATGGATATATTTCTTGAGGAGGAAATCTGAAGTCTTTGACAGATTTAAAGAATTTAAGGCTCTGGTGGAAAACCAGACAGAGAAGAATATAAAGGCGCCGAGGACAGATAATGGTGGGGAGTTTTGCAAGAAGGAATTTGAAGAATTCTGTAAGAAGTGTGGTATAGCACAAAAGAAGACTACTCCATACAAACCTCAGCAAAACGGAGTTGCAGAAAAAATGAACAGAACGCTGATGGAAAAGGCAAGAAGCATGCTCAGTGGTACTGGGTTAGAACAAGAATTCTGGGTAGAATTCTGGGGTTGGTACAACAAGCTATAAGGATAGATTGTGATAGCCAAAGTGAAATTTTCTTGGCTAAGAACCCTGCTTACCATTCAAAGACAAAGCACATTGATGTTCAATATCACTTTGTTAGAGATATGGTTGAAGCTAAAAGGGTGTTGCTGGTAAAGGTGGACACTTTGAAGAATGTTGCAGATGCATTGACGAAGTCTGTGAGCACTCATAAGTTCTCTTGGTGTAGAGAAACAATGGGTGTTGAAGAATTAGCCCAATGACTAAGCTCTCATGTGGCCCCCTGTGGAAAGAAAACAACAAGTGGGAGAATGTTGGGTATGTGTCATATTCTTTCCACGACTAGCCCGACAAGCTGTACGTTGCGCCGGGCGCAGCAGGGGGGTCACAAGGGGGGCGGCAGCCCCCTTGTCGGGGTCCGGGGCAGCGCCCCGATGAAATTTTTTTTTGGTATGCGGTCCCACTCATAGGCGGACCCACCCATGTTTTGTGCATGAGTTTGCACATGGTTTTTGGGGTACGATGGTTTTCGACCCCTGGTATTTTGTAGATCCGGTCAAGGGAACTACGGTTATGTTCTAATCCAGGGTTAATGGATTGGGGTTTATGTATGCTTCGACATGTATATATATGTGTTGTAACACTAAAAGGAATATAATGAAAAATCACGCTGGTCGTCTCGATTGGGGATCCAGGGGAAAATCTCTATGTTTATCTGTTTTATGTTTTATGCTCTCGCTATTATTTATTTTTTGTTATAATATTTGTGTGTAGATAATTTCTGTTCAGGGTTAAAACCTACAAAAACTGATCATGATAGTCTTAAACACTTTTTGGAACAAAGACTATCTTTAGAAGAGCAACAAAAATGGGTCACAAAGATGTTGGGTTATGACTTTGAAATAATCTACAAAAAAAGGAAGCTAAATGTTGTTGCAGATGCACTCTCAAGAAAGAATGAAGAGGTGGAAGCATTGCTTTGTGCCATTTCTATTATCCAACCAGATTGGATAACCGAAGCAAGAGATGAATGGAAGAAGGACGAAGAAGTGTGGACACTCATTCAAAAGTTGCAGCTAGATTCTAGTACATCTGATACATTTAGTTGGAAAAAAGATTCCTTATGGTACAAATATTGCTTATATCTTTGTAAGAATTCCCAAATAAAACAAAATATTCTTTTGGAATTGCACACTTCTTATTTAGGAGGATACTCAGGATTTTTAAAAACTTACGACAGGGTGAAGAAAGTTTTTTTTTTGGGATGGGCTTAAATCTGATATTCAAAAGTTTGTGGCGGAATGTTTGGTTTTCCAGCAGAATAAAGTTGAGACAATTAAGACCCCGGGTCTTCTACAACCTTTATCCATTCCATGTCAACGTTGGGAGGAGATTTCAATGGATTTTATCACTGGTTTACCAAAGTATGAAGGAAAGAGTGTAATCATGGTGGTAGTTGATAGACTTACCAAGTATGCAAAATTTTGTGCATTATCTCATCCATTTAAAGAAAGTACAGTTGCTACTACATTTATGGACACAATTCAAAAGCTACATAGAAACCCAAGGGCTATTGTGAGCGACAGAGATCCCATTTTTACTGGAAATTTTTGGACGAAGTTATTTTCTTGTTTGGGTACTCAATTAGCTCATAGCTCATCTTATCATCCTCAATCTGATGGTCAAACTGCGATAGTAAATAAATGTTTGGAAGGATATCTTCGTTGCTTTGTATCTGATAAACAAACACAATGGGTCAAGTGGTTACCTCTCGCTGAATGGTGGTATAACACTTCCTTCCATACTATAGCAAAAATGACCCCATTTATGGCACTTTATGGATATCATCCACCATCGATCAC
The DNA here is from genome assembly GCA_034641835.2 of Pinus albicaulis. NCBI lineage: Eukaryota > Viridiplantae > Streptophyta > Pinopsida > Pinales > Pinaceae > Pinus > Pinus albicaulis. The sequence goes on from CM076582.1 coordinate 1,254,258,256, forward strand.
ATCATCTTTAAGGGAAAATTCGAAGGTTCAAGCAGTGGAAGATCACGTCGAGCATCAGCAAGAAGTTCTCCAACTCTTAAAGGATAACCTGAATTTGGCACAAAATCTAATGAAACAATAGGCAGATCAACATCGCAGCGAGAGAAGTTTTGATGTAGGAGATTGGGTATTTTTACGGCTACAACCATATAAACAAATGTCCCTCAAGCAAGCTAAGAAGAATAATAAATTATCGCCAAAGTACTATGGTCCTTACAAGGTGTTGCAAAAGATTGGTACTATGGCATACAAATTGGAGCTTCCTGCTTCTTCGCGAGTACATCCAGTTTTCCATGTTTCATGCTTAAAGAAGGTTATAGGTGAAAATCTTCCAGTTCAAACAGTATTGCCAGAACTTGATGGGGAAGGGAAAATCATATTGGAACCTGGAGCAGTCATGGAAAAAAGAACTCGACAACTACGGAATCGATCAATTTCAGAGTATCTCATCAAGTGGAAGAACTTACCCACTGAAGATTCTACATGGGAGGATAAGAATTTTATACAGAAGCACCCAGAGCTACTCAAGCATTGAGGACAACACTTTTTTGAAGGAGAGGGGCATGTTAGGTCCCTATATTACTAGTATAGTCCCTTATTGTTGTTAGTGTAACCCCCTTATTGTTATTATTGTACCATTGTAACCCCCATATTGTTATTATTGTGCCCTTAAATTATTATTGTTAGGTCGGCTAGGATTACATTGTGGCCCCATGGAATCCTATATATAGAAAGGAGTTTTGTAATTTGAATCATCCAAGAATTGTTCATTCATGTAATGTATTGGAGGTTGACCCCTAGAAGTGGCTTATTTCTAAGGCGTTGATATCTCTTTTATTCTCTTTTTGGATCTAGTTTCACAACATTGAGAATGTCTAGGCAACAATGGAGGTAATTTTATCAAAGATGGAGAACCTTGACTTTAAAGTGAAGAATTCAGAGGCTAAGGTGTAGAATGTTATTGTATCAATTTTAAAAGACGTATTTGTCCTTGGAGATGGTGGTGACCATGATTTGGCGCTAGGTGAGAGAGGAGCTTTCCCTCTGAAGCTCACTGAACAGTTGGATATGCAACAGGATATTGAGCACCAAAAAGCAACATAAGCATACTAGTAGGAGGAAGCAGATGTGGCATGTGTTATCCTCCTGTATTCTACAGTTTCACTAGGTGACTATGAGTTTACTACAGTCTGCTAAAGATAGCATTTCTTGACTACCAAATATCTTCATAAATCTCATTGCCTTCATTATCTTCATAAAACCTTTTTTCCTATCTCTCAGTTTGCCTTCTCAAAATCACCCTATTTCTCTTAAGAAATCATTATGGGCTTATTTCTCTCATTTTTATCCTTCTTTCCATCCTAAAACCTCTTTCTCCACTTTCCCCCACTAAAAAAATCCATTAAACACCTCACGTTTAGCCCTTTTCCTTCATTTCATAAAAACAATGTAAAAATTCATTTTTACATTGTTTTTAACCCAAAAATTATCATTCGGGACCTATGGTTTTTATATTAAAACTTTGTTTTAATTAAAAATAAACCCGAAATGTGTATTTTATAAAACCCTATCTATATGTTAAAACCTGACCCTTAATAAATATTTAGCCATGTACTTAATATTTTTAACCCCCTCTTACTATAATAAAAAGGTGCATTCGCTTGTTTTGTTAAACCTTGGGCCTGCTCTCCACCAAACCCCCCACCACGAATGAAGCTCTGCCATCTGTCCACCTGGACCCCACTCCCTTTGACCTGCCCATCACTCCAGATCTTTCGACCATTGTTGATCTTTGTCTTCGAGATCCAACTACCCACAACCCATATCGCAAGTTTATATGCGTGGGGGTTAAACAAACCCCAACCCTACGAAATGGATGGTATCCCTCCACCACGCGTCTACCAATAAATGGAATCGCATCTTCTCCCCTAAAACCATTTACCACTCCTCATACCATGCGATAAACCTCTCTCCTCCTTTCCAAAACCTAATACCACCATCCAATTCAAACTGTCCAGAGCCCTACGGCTCTGTGATGAAGCCCGATGCACCATTTCCACCTCCACAACGCTCCTAAAGCCTAAAAAACCCCAAAAAAATGCAAAACCCCCCCCCATGTAGGTTTTAAAACTAATTTATTGTTTTATTGTGTAGGTATAATGGAAGGAATGCGGAAAATGCATTCCAAAGGTCCAAAATCGATTGAATGAGTGATCTGGGTGACGATCCAAAAACTTGTTCTATTTTAGAAGGAATGGAGGCATAAATCGAGCATAAATCCCAATAAATCATAATTATTGGTGTTATCTAAAACCCTCCAGTAGCAGAAGAATGCCTCCCTGCACAGTAAACATAGACAAGACACAATGAGAAGGATGAATATAGTCAAAGGACTGCGACGGTGAAGATCAGTGGCTTAAAAGTCAAAATAGAGGTTAAGGGTGATGAAGACAGAAGCAAAGATTAAAGGATTAAGCACAAATCAAAAGGATTAAGTTACAAATCAAAGATAAGGGAAAACTAAAAAAAAAAAGTAGAAAAAAGCAGTAAGACAGTTTAAAGAGGACAAATCAAGTTTAAAAGCCTAAAACATAGTTTAAAGGATAAAGCAAAGGCATATCAGCACAGGAACAGATTCGAATGATTAAACCAAAGAAATTAATTCTTCAAAAGACACATATTTCCACCTACAACATGTTTTCTTTCAATAAAAACATCATTAGTTATTACAAATAGTCAAAGATATTTCTCATCTACCCAAAAATTATTGAAACGTTATTGAGAAAGCCTTAGAGTCATTTTTTTCCAAAAGTTAGCTCAGAAGTTAAGTTAGGAGTTATTATTACAGTGAATCACTCACAGATATTTTTCCTTGGGCCTTGCATGGTATCAAAGGTAAAAAATGCATTAACTCTGTAATAAATAACATTTGAAACCCTAGCTTAGGATCACCTCCTCATTTTGCAGATAAATACTGCCTGTATTATTCATTTTTAGTGTTGGTTGGTTGATTAGTTGGCTAGTTCATGGTTGCTGAGCTAGTTGAGGATTGCTAGGCTGGATTTGAGAAATCTATGAGCTGCAGAGAGCTATTGTACTGGAGTAATGTAATTGTTTGGAACATCAGTAATATAAGCATGTTCACAGGATTATTGAGCTATGTTAATGGTGAAGTTTCCATTCTCTGTCAATGTTTTCCTTCTATTTTCCATTCTGTCCATTATTTCTTTGATAAAAGAACATAGATTTTAGATTAGGATATGTTGTCTTGGCACCCTATTTCTGTCTTCCTTATTTATCTTAATGTTTTATTCTCCGAGGTCTGATTGGAGAATTCTTAATTTCTCTCTGGTTCCACCTAGCTTGTTTCCTTAGAAATGATTTAATAGAGTCAAGCCAAAGAAGTCTATGGTATGCCCCGTCCTTTGGTGTAGCTTGAAATATTGTTTTTAAGGCCTTTATTTGAATTATACTTAGTAGAGTCCATCCAGGGAAGTCTATGGTATGCCCTATCCTCTGGTATGTCTTAAAATGTTTCTTTGAAGGTCTTTAGAGTGTTTGGTTAAAGAAGATAGGTTTAGCTTTCTCTTTAGCTGCACTCACTGTTATCTTAAATGTTTTATTTGTCTGAAAGTAATCCTAGGGTTGCTGGATTGTTGTCTTAAAGGTTTTCTTATTAAAGTCTGGCCAAAGAAGTTTATGGTATGCCCTGTCCTTTGGTTTGCCTCAAACAATTGCCTAAAAGGATTTTCTTGCTGAAGTAGAGTTAAAATATTCATAACTGAATTTTAGTTCTGCTTCTTTCACAACTTATTGTTATTTCATATCACATCTAATCTGAGAGATCCACTTGATATAGTTAGCTTGCCCTATGAAAACCCTTGCAGATTTGATGAATAATTAAATCCTTTTATGACTCCATAGCCCAATGGATTAATGTTTCTCATGGTCTATCTTTTCAGCTGAAACACTCCTTCAATTAGTCACACCATTGATCTATCAACCTATCAATCAATCAATCAAAACAAACAGGTCCTTAGAACTTCATAACTAGCCTAAAATCATAAACAAAAGCATAAATACATATCATTTATAAACACTTAGATAGCGAGAGCCCTCTCTGAGTCTAGGAAGGCTAGGTCCATGGACTCAAAAGTGGTTTGATGTGGTTCCCTGCAGAGTTTTTTCTTGCCAATCTTGAAAATCATAGGGAGCCAACATAGTGGCAACCATACTGGGGATAATGAGTTATAAGATAGCTCAATATCACTTCAAGAACTCAAATAAACTCATTTTAAACTTAGATGAATCAAGTTTTAGCCAAGAATGGTATCTGGTTGCTGATGGTGGACAACAGCTAGCCACAAAACAAGTAAAAATCCTCCACCTGGTGACTCCACTAGTTTTTAGTAGGCCTGCTGACTCCACTGGTTTTCCATAGACTCCACTGGGAAACTTAGTTTATCATTAAACATCAAAAGAACCTAGTCAAGAATACTTTTGTGGATTAAGTATCTGTTTTACATATTAGTTTGTGTCTTTCATAAAATCCCAAACCTTTCTAATTTTTGGGTCCAAGTCCTGGCTTCTATAAGAATGTATACCAGATCCCATCTTGACCCAAATCCTCCTGCAATAGTTGACAATCCTGAAAGCATCGTTAGAAAGTCTCCTATATCCAAAAGTCCAACTGTTAGCAGACCTATCCACAAAGCAAGTTCCCTACCTGAAAACCTTAAAAACTTGCAGAATATCCTATCTGACTCACCCCTAGAAGAAAGCTTGTCTAGGAATAGATCTTAGAGTTGGATAACCCAGATAGTTTTAGATCCATCCACCTTACAGTAGAATTCTGTTGTACTAACCTCATCCCCCACTATTCACCTTCCTCCATTTAACCCTCCACCTCCTTTTGTAAACCCTCCTATTGTTAACCCTCCTTTGTTTCCACAACCACAGATCATGGAAACATGGTATGCTCCACTAGTTCTAGCATTGCCTTTGGTTGTTCTACCACAGGACTATCAGTCCCAGATTCCTTTTTATGATGCAAGTAGTTCTACTATTGCTCAACAACATGTGGACAAAATGAATGACTATTTTTACAGACAAGAAATAGAAGATGAAACTATTAAACTCAGAATTTTTTCTCAAAGCTTAGGGGGAGGGGTAAGAAAATGGTTTAAAGGATTAACCCCTAACATCATAAATGACCTCCCTGCTTTTAATCAATTATTCTTGAAAAAATGGGAAGTCAAGAAGAAACCTCTCGAAATCTTATCAGAGTATGAAAACATTAAGAGAAATGTTGGAGAGGGTGTCCAAGAATACTGCACTAGGTTCAATAGTGTATATAATTCCCTCCCTGTACACATGATATCTCCACAAGGTCTAGCTCTAATGAAATTCCCTGGTGGTTTTGACCTAGAAATGGCTTATCAATCAAGAGAAAGAGAACCCCTCACATTAGAAGACATGCAAAGGGGAGCAGTAAGTGTAGAAGCCAATCTGATTTCCAAAAGAGATAGAATGAAAAATGAAAGAAGAGTCATATATAGGGAAGAAGTAGTAACATCCACATTTGATACAAATATTGATAACTTAGTCAAAACCATGGAAATAATTATGGAGAGAATAAACATGAATGAGAGAGCTTATCCTAGAGGAAACCAAACAACTTCTCAAAACATAAATCAAAATCAAAACCAAAACCAAAACTTTAGGAGAAACCCCCCTCAAATTAGATAAATAGGTCCTGATAAGCAAATCAGGCCTCCTTTCCAAGAAAAATATGCTGATGAAGATGAGGGGGTGATTGAAGAAATATAGGAAAATCACGCAAATTTAATGGGAGTAAATAATGAGGATACTATTTTCCTCACTAAGGAAGAACAAGGCATGTTTTCCCCAACTCAATATGAAGAAGAAAGCCTAGAATCTGAAGACTATAAAAAAGACTTTGAAAATTCCATCATGGAAGTACATAGACAATATGACCTCAGGAGCAAGAAAAAAGAAGACACTCCCAAAAGAAAGACCTCTGAAATTTCTTCCAGGAAAACCCCTTAAAACATTCCTAAAAAGACAACAGAAATTATCAACACAGTGGCTGAAAGTTCTGATAGAAATAAAAATAAAAACAACCAACCTAGTCGCAAACATAGTGGTGACCAAAGCAGCGTGACTAGCAACATAGTTAGTGCCCCTGAAAAAACTGTTTTAACTGAGTTTCATAATAATAACCAGCAAGTTGAAATTTCTGTGAAAATAATGTCTGAAAAGGCTAATTTAAACATTTCAAAAACTCAGACACCTTTCAATATAGAGAATGAAATTGCTAAGATTAAAATCTCTATTCCTCTTACTGAATTAGTCACTCAATATGTATATAGATCCCAACTTTTGAAAGCTTTAGACATATGAGAAAATGCCGATTCTGTAAATTTAAATGATGACAAACTTGAAATTCTGTTTGGACCAGAAGTGGAAGGTAAATTTCAAGAGGGAGGTGTTCCTCCATTTTATGTCAGTTTAAACATCCATGATAAAATTCTCCATAATGCCATGCTAGACTCTGGAGCTTTACACAACCTTATGCCAAAAGTAGTAATGGAAAGACTAGGCCTTGAAATAACTAGACCATACAAATATTTATACTCTTTTGATTCCAGTAGAGTTAAATGTCTAGGCCTAATCAAAGATCTATGTGTTAATCTAGCACAAATACCAGCCAAGAGCCTAGTAGTGGATATTTTAGTGGCTGATATACCTCCAAAATATGGCATGCTCCTTTCAAGATCATGGGGAGCCAAACTCCAAGGCACCCTCCAAATGGACATGACCTATGCTACCATCCATGTCTTTAGTCAACCAAGAAGACTGCATAGGGAAACTCACATGAAATACATGGTTGGAAGTCAAGAAAAACTAGATAATTCTCCTCTTTATTCTATTCACACTGATCTTGATTCATTTATCCTTTACAATGGTGAAAATGTTAATGAACAAGTGACAGAAAATGAGAAAAAAATTGTAGAAGAGGAGGAAAAAGAGGAGGAACAGTCAAAACAATTGTCCCAAACAGAAAATACCCAACATAGTGCATACCATAAAAGACAAAACAATGACAAACACAGTGGCAGCCACTATAAACAACATAATGGAGACTATAATGACCAACACAATGACAAATCTGAAATTGAACCTCTTTGGAGTATTAGTTTTGATGGTTCATGTCGTAAGACTGGTTGAGGAGTAGGTATATGGGTGCATAACACACAGAACAATCATGTAGAAGGTCACTCATACAAGCTAAGCTTTCAATGCACAAATAACATAGGTGAATATGAGGCACTCCTCCTAGGACTACAATTACTGAAGGAATTAGGAGCTAAGAGGATAGTTGTCCATGGAGATTCCGAGTTAGTTATTAGGCAGATCAAGGGAGAATACACAACTAAGCATCCTAGATTAAAAGCATATACAGATAATGCCCTTGACCTCTTGAAAACATTCACAGAATATGGTCTAACCTTTGTCCCTAGAAATCAAAACATCCTTGCCAATGGTCTAGCCTTTGCAGCCAGTACATGTCAAAAACCTTATCATAGCAAACAATACACATTCCCAGTCAAATATAGACCAACAGTCCCTAACAAAATAAAATACTAGCAATTTTTTGAAGGAGATAAACATATATAAGATTTCTTACAGTCGAGAAATGAGTTTGAAGTGCCAAATTCAGACTCAGAGTATGAAGAAGACTGCTCTAGTGAGGAACAATCTTACAAAGAAGAACCTCCTGATAATGTTGATATAAATCTATTAACAAAAGAACACACACATGAAATAGAGTTATGCACTAATTTAGAAAAAGAAGACTTTGAAGTGCTGCAGTCCACTAATGAAAATTTTCCGAAGGGACTGGTTCCCCTAGAAGAGCTGTTTGACTTTAATGATGTTGCTAGGAAGCCAAAAATGGAACCCACTAAAGCTGAAATAGAAGAATACAATATAGGTAGTGAACAAAATCCCAAAAGGTTTAAATTGTCCAAAACACTGCCATCTCATATAAATCAAAAATACCTTGAGCTTTTTAGAGAATTTGCTGATGTATTTTCTTGGAGTTATGAAGATTTAAAGTCATATGATGCAGAGATAATCCAGCATAAGATCCCTATCAAAGAAAACCAGAAGCCCTTTAAACATAAATTGTGCATAATAAACCCTGTGAAAATACCCCTGATTGAGAAAGAAATTAAGAAAATGTATGATGCTGGAATAATAGTCCCTCTAAGATACTCAGAACGGGTTTCAAATCTTGTATCAATGAGGAAGAAAACAAGAAAAATTAGGCTATGCATAGACTTCAGAAATTTAAACAAAGTATCCTTAAAAGACAATTACCCTTTACCAAAAATGGATCATATTTTACAAAGGGTAGTAGGTTCTAAGATAATTTCTTTGCTAGATGTCTTTTCAGGATACAATCAGATGCTAGTACACCTAAATGATCAACACAAGATAGCTTTCACTACACCCTGGGGCATCTTCATGTATGTCAAAATTCCTTTTGGGTTAATGAATGCTGGGGCCACCTTTCAAAGAGCCATGGATATTTCTTTCTCAAAAGAAATAGGTTACTTCATTGTGATATATCTTGATGACATTACAGTCTACTCAAAAACTGATGAAGAACACCTAGCTCACTTAAGAAAAGTCTTCAAAAAGTGTAGAAAGTATGGTTTATCTTTGAATCCGAAGAAAACGTTGTTTTTTCCTTCAAGAAGGAAAGCTTCTAGGCCACATCATATTTGAAGAAGGGATCAAGATTTACCCTAAGAGGATTGAAGGAATATTTCAAATCAGCCATCCTAGAAACATCAAAGAGCTGCAATCTTTCATTGGAAAGATAAATTTCTTAAGAAGGTTCATACAAAACCTTGCAGTACTCCTAAGAAGCATCACAAACATGGTGAAAAGATAAATAGGAGTCAAATGGACCATAGAAGCAAATAAATCCTTTGAACTGTGTTGTAGCCTCTACAACACCCTCCAAAAATACAAAAAATAAGAACACACACTTCAAAATTTTTGGAGCCCCGTTAAAACTAAAAGAGAAAAGGCTAAGTGAAGTTTTGAAGGGAAAGTCGCTAAGTCGCGAATTCATCCTGTGAAACAATTGCGACCCCTGCGACCGGTGCGACCCCGCGACCCTAAGGTCGCCAGGTCGCAAGGTCGCATGGTCCGGAATTAAAGAAGTTGCGACTCATGCGACCTATGCGACCCCGCGACCTTAAGGTCGCCAGGTCGCAAAGGTCGCAAGGTCGCAAGGATAAGTAATTAAGGAAATTTGCGACTCAGCGACCTTTGCGACCTAGCGACCCTAGGGTCGCAAGGTCGCAAGGTCGCACTCTACCAACTTGCGACCTCATTAAGTGCCCACACGTGCGACCCTTTTTTTAAAAGGGCAGGTCGCTAGGTCACATTTGTCACTTGCAGCGAAAAGTTAGGAATTGCTCTGACAGGTCGACTGGCACGTTTTCTTCTGGGTAAGTTGCTATTTCCTCTCTGTGTTTCCTTCATGAGCATTTCTTGCCCAAATCTAGCCTCCCCATTGTCTTAATTACCTGCTGGGGAGGCTGTGGGGTTTTTCTGTGAGGTTTTCCATATTGTTTTGTTCTCCTGTTATCACCATTAAACCCCAGGATCACTTTTCTTGTCCAGCCCCTCATGGCTTTGTCCTACCCGCAGCCTAGACCCCTTCCATGCCTTGTATGCTTCCCATTAGGTGAGAAATGAACCCCAAGCCGCGCGCGCTCGAAACCCCCTGGCAGGCCCAAGTGCGACCTGCGACCCAGTGACCCGGTCGCAAGGTCGCAAAGTCGCGCGATCCTCTGTTAGCGACTCTGCGACCCTGCGACCTAGTCGCAAGGTCGCGAGGTCGCATGTGAGTTCTTTGGTTAATCAGCGACCCTGCGACCCCAAGAGAACTGTTAATTAAATTCTGCATGGTAGACTGTATTTAGCCCGTTATCATCATGTCTTTCTCATCATGGGATTCTTCCCTGAATGCAACAGGTGAATTTGGAGCAGACACGATACCGGTTCTCTCTGATTCTAGCAACATGGCACCCCCAGTGTCCCGAAAGAAGGGCAAGAATGTAGTGGAAGAAGAATCAGACACAGACGTGCAAATATCTCCTCCGCCAATATACAGAGACACCCTTTGCACCTTCGCAAAAGGGGACAGCCTGAGATGGTATGAAGTATACCACGAGTTTTCTATAACAGAAGCTGAGTTTCCAGAAGCTCTCCTGGACCGGGAAGTGTACCTAAAGGTAAAAAAATCCAAGTTACATCTAGCAGGGGCACATCCAGCCATCTTCCCGTGCCCAGAAATATTAGACTGGATCATTCAGAAAACGAATCCTAAGAAGTTTCTGATCCGAGATAGCAAGGGTAAAGCTTTTGCAACGTTGGAGGGCTCAGACGCCCATGTCTACTACTCACTGCCCCAACCAGAGGAAAAATTTACCCCGAGATGGGCTTCTGCCCATGAAGTACCTGTGGTTGATACAATCAGGAAGTGGTGGTCAGACCCAGACAAATTTAAGGTCAGGAAAGACCAGGAGTACCCGGTGGCCGCTCTGTGGAAAGTGTACAAATTAGTGGCCGCCATGCTTTGCAGGTTGTATGGACGTCCGAACGCCACCACCTTCAACGGCGCATGGGCAACTATAATGGAGTATGTAACGGTGCACAATACTCATTTCAACTGGGCCGGTATGTTAATGGGCTCAATGCAAAAAAATTTGGCTTCGGCTTTAGCCCCAGATGAAGGAACGCCGTCAGAGTTCTATATGGCTTCGTATCTACTAGATGCTGTCTGTGCTCGGCTGCATTTTGAGGGATGGCCACATAACTACGACTCCGAACAGACCCAAGCAGTCCATTTGCAGACCAAGGTATTCTGGGAGTCCAGGTACAAGTCAGATATTGAGCAAATCTCTCAGATATTCATTCCCGCCCTTTACGGGAAACTATTTGGTCAAGACACCCCCTGCATGTCTTGGCGTGCGATGGAGACACTAGGTCAGGTGGCACACTGGTTTCCATTTGCTGAATATACATTCATCCGAGTATTTGGCACATTCAAAGCCCCACATGCTCTGCCTAGGTTTATCACCGATAAGGTGCTTATGCAGGAGGTATGTTTCCAGATGACCTCGGGTTTCTCCAATGTCCTTTCCAAAGGAAAGAAGAAACCTTGGCCCGCTCTGCCCCTCACCATCGGTGCTTATACAGTCAAGGACTCCAGAGAAGTAAGGGCTCAAGGGGAAGAGATAAAAGGTTATCACTTTAGAAGCCTGGAATACCGAACATATGACCCGTTCAAGATAGTTCCGGAGCACCGTAAGAAGGCCAATTTTAAATGGAGCTATCAGCATGTCGAACGCCCGGCAGATGATGAGAAAAGAAACTGGTACAACGCAGACAGGCAACTAGCTCCGGGGATTGACTCTGACCAAGAAGAAGAAGATCACCAAAATTTAGAAGACGGGAGCCAAAAACTAGGAGGCTCTTCTTCCTCCAAAGATAAGAAAACACGGACCAGTATAGGGCCTGACACCTCGGATCAGCTAAAAGAAGCAGAGGCCCAGGCCAAGAAGGAAGAGGAAAAGAAAATGAAGGAGGATGAAGAGAAACGTAGAAGAGATGCAAGGATAGAACGGAAAAGGAAACATGCCGAGGAAAAGGAAAGACAGGAAAAGGAAGCACAGGCGGCGGCAGAACAAGCACTTAAGGAAGAACTTGACAAAGCCGAACAGCAGAAGAAAATAGGCCAAGCTGCCGCAGCAGAGAGAAAAAGAAAAGCTGAGAGAGAAGCAGAGGCAGAGTCAGAACGCAGGAAGAAGGAGGAACATGACAAGGCAGAAGCCGAGCGCCGGCAAAAGGAGAAAGGAAAAGGACAAACGCAGGATAAAGAGGATGAAATGATAGATGATATCGACATATCTCCCCTGGAGATTCCTCCGAGTGGCAAGAAAAGTATCCTCCCTGATGACGATTTTCCCGGGGAACAAGAGGAAGAGGTCTTCGACCTGACTAGATTGACATTTGACCAATTCTCTTTCAAAATATGGCAAGAGAGAAGAAAATCCTTGGCGCAAAGCCATCCCGCCATATCTACGGTCGCCACTGAAAAGGACATCGTCCCGGATACCAGGACTAACCCGGTAATGATAGCATCAGCAGGCACCGCTTTTGCCGCGGCCACAGAGGAAAATGTCACTAGAATGAGCAGGGAGATTATCTCCCTACAAAACAGGCTAAAAGCAGCGGAACAGGAGAAATCAATACTGGAGAGTGAGATACGACAGCTCCAAGGTAAGCCTTCCCAAGTCAATGAGGTCCCACTGGCGGTCATGAAAGAGTGTGATGTGTTGGAAACGACCATGAAGCAAGTATATAGGGAAATGCTCACCCTAAAACAAACAGTGGCCTCGTTGGCAGAGGCACGAGCGGAAACCAAACAGAAGCATGAGCAGCTCAGGGAAGCCTCGGTAGCTTTAGACAAAATGATAAACTGGACAGCGCAGTACCAGCAAGCTCTTGAAAATGTGCCTAGGAAGGATTGGGGTCACACACAAGACGCCAAAGTACAAATCCGGATGAAGATGCAGTCCAAAGACAAGCTGGCCAAAGACTTGGACAAAGTGGTGTCTGCATATAATCACCTGATCAGAGGTATAGACTCCATGAACGGTCTTCATCACATTCCGTCGTTAGGGGCACTGGATGAAACTAAAGACTGGGAGTAGGTAGATCAGGAAATTCAGTCTTTTCTGCAACCCGTGAGACAAGCTGCTACCGCACCAGAATTTGAAGCATCACAAGAGAACCTAAACCGGTTGCTTGTCACTCCAGCACAAATCTATACCAAGCTTGCCTCCCTCTCAATCCAGATTTCCCAGAAGAAGGAGACTCTGATACCGAATGCCCTGGAATGTATGCATCGATTAAAAGAAGAAACCCCTCTAGTCTCCCCTATAGCAGCGGATTACCAGACCTGGCGAGAGTTCCTGAAGGGGAAGAAAATTGACGCTCCAGACCTCTCAATCACACGACCGCCTCCATAGCTAAGTTCTTTCGGTCGCAGGTCGCGAGCGTCCTCAGGTCGCAGGTCGCGCATACGCCTGAGTCGCAGGTCGCACCTGCACCTGGGTCGCAGGTCGCAGTTGTTTCCGCCGGTCGCAGGTCACATGATCGTCAAAGGTCGCAGGGAAGTTGAACCGTCGGGAAGCCGAAGCGTCGGAAATCCTGAAGGGGCGTTTCTTGAATCTATAAATACCCCTGCGGGGTACATAGTTAGGGGCTTCTCTTTGGTGGACTGAAGAGCAATATTGCATTGTAATTGAAGGGTCATACACTGACTCATGTGAAATTCAGATACTTGTTAAAATCCCTTTGTTGGATGATGTATTTAGCTGTGAAAAAACTGTGTGTATTCTGCGTATAGTTTCAGAATATCGTATGATTAATGAAGCTGTGTTCTTAATAGTATCATTCGTACTTCATAGCTATCTGTGATTGTGCTTGATGATGCTTAATTTTATCGTTTGTTCTTATAATGAATGTTAATGAACTATTTTATTAGCATTTGATTGCATCTTTCGGAAAGTTAAGGGATATCCTTGCCACGAAGAACTGTTTCTTTAGTGGTCAGACTATCTTGCATGCATTACCCCATAGATGTGTTACTAATGACACTTCCTGGGCGTATGCATTTTGTTCATTTACCTTGCTATGCACAGTGTTATATATCAGTGTGATACATCAGTCATGTATTCTGTATCATGTGAATGAGTGTATGTCTGCAGATTTAATCAGGTTCTTCGAGACCGAAGAGAAAGTCATTTAAGCGGTAGTTGGACCCACACCCCGGACGGGATCCCTATTCCAAACGGTTCAAAGTCTAATTGGGACTTTCTACCGGGGAGATCCCCTACTGTTGGCCGGACATATTTTCCCGTCAACAAACTGGTAAAACAATCACTTACCCAAACACCATTTCTAATTAGCCCTGACTTTACCAAATATTTCTTCATCTTCTCATGTGCATCAGAACATACAGTTGTTGTTGTCCTACTGCAAAAAACATAAAAGGATAGGAACAACCCATTGCATTTTTCAGCAAGGCCTTAAGAGATGCACCTCTTAAGTACAACATAATGGAAAAACAAGATTTTTCCTTAATCAAAGCATTGAAAGACTTCAGAGTTTACATTCTTCACTCGCACATCATTGCATTTGTGCCTCACTCAGTGGTAAAAGACATCTTAACACAAGATATTGATGGAAAAAGAGGTAAGTGGATTGTTGTTATATTAGAATATGATCTAGAAATCAAGCCCAAAAAACTAATCAAAGGACAAGGACTGGCTAAACTCATGGCTGAAACAAACTTTCAAGCACTGGAAATTAACACGATTAATGCATTAGATGAACAAGAGGATCTGGAAACTCCCCTTATTGAAGAATATTTTCTGAATTCATCTTGGTATGCTGATATATTGTATGTGCTTTTTAATTTGAATGTTCCTCATGGTTTGTCCAAAACAAAGGCTAGAAAAGTTAAAGGCTGTAAACTTCTGCATTTTAGATAAATTTTTATATTGGAAAAATGCTAGTGGAATATTGCTTAAATGTTTTCTTGAGAATGATGCAGATAAGATCAAGCATGAGTTTCATGAAGGAGAATGTGGAGGCCACCTCTATTGGAAAACTACTATCAAAGAAATCCTTAGAGCTGGTTACTATTGGCACACCCTCTTTCAAGTCATCCATAAAATGGTAATTTCCTGTCATAAGTGCCAAATCTTTGAAGGCAGGAGAAAACTGTTGCCATTTCCTTTGCATCCAATTTCTGTTGAATCTCCTTTTCAATGATGGGGCCTTGATTTTATTGGATAAATCCATCCTGCCTCCTCTGCCCAACACAAGTGGATCCTCACTGCAATTGACTACTTTACAAAATGGATAGAGGCCACCCCTTCTAGTACCACCATAGACTCGGTAATCGTCAAATTACTTGAAAAACACATTCTATCTAGATTTTGATGTCCTAGAAAGATTATCACTGACAATGTTGCTGCCTTTAGATCCAAGAAAATGGTGGAATTTTTCCACAAATATCATATTACATTGGGCCATTCTACAACTTATTACCCTCAAGGTAATGGGTTGGCAGAATCCTCAAACAAAATTTTTGTGAACATCATCAAAAAGTTGCTAGAAGAGAATAAAAAGTCATGGCACAACAAACTAGTACATGCATTATGGGCAGACAGATGAACAAATAACAAATCAATTGGAATGTCACCCTATCATCTAGTGTATGGAGCAGATGCAATTTTCCAACAATATTAGGAGTGCCAGTCATGAAGCTCATCCAATAATTACAGTCTGAAGAAAATTATATGCAAAGAAGAACTAGACTATCCAGCTACAGAAAACTAGAGAAGAAGTATACAACAGAACACAGAAAGTGCAGGAAAACATAAAGAATATTTTTGACAAGAGGACCAAGGAAAATGATTTCAACATTGGAGACAAAGTGCTGAAGTGGGATTCAAAAAGAGAGGACAAGGGTAAAGATGGAAATTTTAACAATCTATGGAAAGGTCCTTACATCATCCATTCAGCAAGGGGTAACAATGCATTCTTCCTACAAGAAATGGATGGAACAAAATTATTTGGAGGTCCTGTCAATGGCAGGATGCTCAAGCATTATTTTTGTTGAAGACCTCAGTTTAAATATTTATTCATTGTATATAACATTGCTTGAATAAAAGATCCAAAAAATAAACATAAAAACAGAGAAAAGAAGAAAAGAGGGCAGATGAAAAGAAAAGGTAAAGCCCCATACCAAAAAGAATATTTCTGAAAGTGTGCAAGTCCAAATGCCACTACTTTTTGAGAAAACAAGCCTTGATTAGGAAAATATATTGGTTCCAAAATTCAAAATATGAACCAAAGAGAAAAGAGAGGGATGCATGAAAAATTTCAGATTATAGCCCTCAGTTTTTAGTTTTACTTTGTGCAAAATAAATTCTATGTGCAGCTTGTCCAAAATGCCATAGCACATGACAAATCAAATTGCTTAATCTTCATCTGGTCATGTTTTCAATTTCTTGTTGATAGATTAGAGAGTAAAAATTTGTCAAACTATTTAATCTTGACAGATGAGTAGATTAGGTAGAGAATAAAAGAGCTCATCTGTCTAATATGAGCCTTTGGGTGTCTGACGATTCCTTTGTCTCCTTGGTTCATTCCACTTGGAGGAGGGATGTAACAAGGGAGGAGAGGGTTTTAAGTCGAAGTAAGGCTTTTATGGATAATCTGAAGGCTTTGAAAACTGAAACAAAAATCTGGGCCTCCCACAAGGCATCCCTTGAAGATGAAAATTTAAGGGCCATAAACTCTGAACTTGAGCTCCTGGAAGGCCCGGATGGGGGGGGTTATGCCACAGTGGAATCACGTGATAGAATTCGGGCTTTGGAGGCAGCCAGAAGGAAGTTACTGCAAGATAAGGAGGAGAGCTGGCGATTAAAAAGCAGAGCCATATGGCTTCAGGCGGGGGATGACAACACAAAGTTTTTTCAAAACTATGCAAAAGGGAGAAAAAATCTCAACACCATCTGGGAACTGCCTAAAGAAAATGGGGGTAAGGCTCAGTCCTTCGAAGAGCTTGCCTCCCTTGGAGTGGATTATTTCAAAAACCTCTTTAAGGCCAATGCAGAAGTTTCAATTGCTGAAGTCATAAGAGTAGCCCAATGCTTTCCAAGGTATATTGAAGAGGAAGGAAATGACCTTTTGATGGCTCCTGTGTCCAAGGAGGAGGTGGAAGCAATCCTCAAATCGATGCAAAAAGAGAAAAGTCCAGGCCCAGATGGCTGGATTGTGGAATTTTTCCTACACTTCTTTGATTTACTGGGAGCCGACCTCACAGCGGTGGTGGAAGAATCAAGGGCCTCAGGCCTGGTATATCAGCCCTTTAATGCCACTTTTCTGACTCTCATTCCAAAGTTGGACCAACCCTCATCTTTCAATGATTTCCGGCCCATCTCTCTCTGGACCTGTTTATACAAGGTTATTGCTAAGATAATTGCTTCCCGGCTGAAACCTTTCCTCTCAAAAAGCATATCTGAGGAACAGTTTGGGTTCTTGGATGGGCGACAAATTCATGAGGCCATGGGAGTGGCTCAAGAAACCCTTCACAGTCTAAAAAGAAGCCGGAAAAAAGGGGCTATCATAAAAATTGATCTCTCAAAGGCTTATGATAGAATCAGCTGGATTTATCTAAGGCTTCTTTTAACTCACCTGGGGTTCAGGTATGATTTTGTAAAGTGGACCATGGCGTGTGTCACCTCTACTTCGATTGCAGTTCTGATAAATGGTGCTGCCTCCGATTTTTTTAATCCGCAGAGGGGGCTTCGTCAGGGATGTCCTCTCTCCCCCCTCCTCTTTCTGTTAGCAGCTGAAGGACTAAGTTTACTGATCAAAGAGGCGAAGAGACAGGGTGATCTGAAAGGAATAGAAGTTAGCATGAACCTATGGGTGACACATCTCCTCTTTGTTGATGACATCCTTATTTTTAGTAATGGGAGCCGGGAGGACTGCTGCTGTCTAAAAAGGCTCCTCGACCTCTTCCTGAAAGCAACGGGATTGGCCATAAATGATCAGAAATCTTCTGTCACAATTGCAGGGCTCTCTCCCTTTGAAGCAAATAGAGTAAAGGAGATTCTCTCTTTTGATCTAAAGTCTCTTTCGGATCTGTTCAAGTACCTTGGTTTTAAGCTGAAACCTGACTCCTACAGGGTTCAAGACTGGAATTGGCTTCTGGCGAAAATTGAGGACAGAATAAATAACTGGAGTTTTAAATGGTTGTCAAGGGCAGGCAGGCTTGTGCTGATAAAATCTGTGATCTTAGCCATCCCAGTGTACTGGGCTAGCCTCATTTGGGTGCCTAAATGTATCCTGTTGAAAATAAAGAAAATTTGCAGCAGATTTTTATGGGCTGGACAGAAGAAGGATTATGTAGCTCCTTGGGTTGCTTGGGAGAAAATTGCTCGCCCGAAAAAATGGGGAGGGTGGGGGATTAAAGATTTGTTCCCTTTCGCACAGTCTTTAGCAGCTAAACTTGCGTGGAGGCTGATTGTTTATGATAACTTATGGACTGCCGTGACTAGGAGGAAGTATATTGACCCAGTTTCGCCCCTTGAGTGGATAAGACAGCCCTCAAAATCCACAAGGAATTCCTCGGTGGTATGGAAAGCTCTGGTGGCAGCAGTCCAGATTATCGAAAAAGGATTGGCTTGGAGAGTAGGAGATGGGGCTTCTATAAGGCTAGGAAGGGACCCGTGGGTGGGCTGCACGGACTCTTTCGCTCTCTCAAGAGACCTGCTTGATCATTTAAATTCCAGAGGCTTCTTCTCTCTCAGCCAAATTGCTGACAGTGAAAATTCTTCTATCTGGAGACAGGAGTGGCTCACAGCGACTGATTTGGCACTAGAAGAGAGGTGGCATGAGGAGTGGGGGACTTTTCGCACAGGACTGTTGCAATCCCACATCCGTATTACAAATGAGACAGATGAATTGCGGTGGGTGTATGCCCAGACAGGTTTCTACTCACCTAAGATGGGATATGACTGGCTTATGTTACAAAAGGGGTGGGGGGAACCAAACTGGTAGGCTAAGTCTTTGTGGAAGCTGAAAGGGCCAGCAAAGACCAGGCTGTTTTTCTGGTGTGTTCTACAAAGGAAAGTACCTACATGGGATGAACTCCAAAAAAGGGGGAAGATTGGCCCTGGCTGGTGCTCCCTCTGTAAGGAGTGTGAGGAAACTTCCCAGCATCTGTTCCTTGCCTGTCCTTTCTCCAAAAGTCTCTGGAATGAAATGTTAAGACTCTCAAAGGTCCCCCTCTGTTGGGGAGGGGAGGACATAGCCGAAGCCTGGAACAATTGGTGGCAGCAGGCCCCAAATGACAAAGTCAAAATGCTGCCTCTGCTGGTAGTATGGGGAGTATGGCTTGCCAGGAACCACCAAATTTTCAAAGACTCTCTCTTCCCTATTGACAGACTAGCAGTTGAAGGAGTAGCCATCTTTGAAAGCATCCCTCAGCCTTCAAATACTAAAAGGGAAAGACCGGTGCAGGTAGAAGAAATAAAAGGGTCTATTCCGTGGGCTTATTTCGATGGAGCCTCAGACGTAAACAACAACTGTGGAGCAGGTTTGGTGATTTTTTACCCCACAGGACTTAAGCTCAAAGCCTCTGTTGGACTGGGTACTGGGTCAAATAACTATGCTGAGCTCAAAACACTACATCTACTGCTGTGCTGGTTACTGCAGCGCAATGTAAGGGAGGTACAGATCTTTGGGGATTCTCTGAACACAATCAAATGGGCAAATGGATCACATCATTGCAGGAACTTTCTTTTACTTCCTTTGCTGTCTGAAATTATTCGTCTTAAAATTATATTTTCTGTCCTAACTATATCTCACATCTACAGGGAAAGAAATGCAGAAGCAGACAGCCTTTCTAAAAAAGGCATTGAGCAGGTTTTGGACCAATGGTCCGTAGAGGAAGTAGCTGAAGGAAGAACAAGGGGACTCCCTCCCCCTGTTTTTTGACTATTTTGTGAGCTGTCAACAGCTCGGTTCCACATTTCTGTTTTTTTAAAATGTTCATACTTTCCAGTTTAATGTCCGTTCTGTATATATTTATAAAAAAAACAAAAAAAGCAACTTGTGAAAAATCTTTTGAAGGCAAAACTGTAAAACTTTCAGGGCTGTTTTCCCTTTTGTTGGAGGCCTGTTTTGTTGTCTTTTTATTTTAAAACAACACTTTCAGCCAGCACAGTTCTTACTAGCTGGTTTGTGGACATTTTGTGGACGTGAGCAATCCTGTTTCGGTGTTTTTCCTTAATGGAAGCCGGGGGTTGTTTACTCCAGTTTTTTTGGTTTATCCTTTGTGGTTATCAGTCTTTTTTGGACAGAGCTGTTGGGTGGTTCATTTCTGGAAAATCACACAGCAGCGTAGATGTTATTTCCTTGGAAAAGGGAAAGGAATGCAAGGCATATGCTATGTAACCCTCTTTTTAAATAGAAGGTTCGATTTTTTATGTGGAAAAAAAATATGAGCCTTTGGATGATATAAGTGTATAAATAGATAGTTTTTGCTTTAAAAAGAAAAATATGTCAAGGGTTTTCCAATCAAAATGCATCCAAATGAAGAAAAAATGCTAGGAAAGTATGATGGGCAGGTAGAGTTGAGTTGAAGCAATCATGTTTTCCAAATTTTAGAGATCACAACTTCAAAGAACAACAACAAAATAACAATTGAATAAAGAGAAATCTACCAAGTACATTCAAGGCACTGATTTACAAA
The DNA here is from genome assembly GCA_034641835.2 of Pinus albicaulis. Lineage (NCBI taxonomy): Eukaryota > Viridiplantae > Streptophyta > Pinopsida > Pinales > Pinaceae > Pinus > Pinus albicaulis. The sequence goes on from CM076582.1 coordinate 1,254,278,747, forward strand.
TTCCAGAGATTTTAACTCTTAGGTTATTGACACCTCCTAAAGGAGCTGCCCTCCCAAGCTGGAGCCATGGTTATCCTCATGTATTCTAGAGTTTCACTATGTGACTATGGATTTTCTATAGTTTGATGAAGATAGCATTTCTTGATTATCAACTATCACCAGAAATCTCACTCCCTTCATTATCCTCATAAAACCTTTTTTCATATCTCTAAGTTTTCCTTCTCAAAATCACCCTACTGCTCTTAAGAAATAATTATGGGCTTATTTCTCTCATTTTTATCCTTCTTTCCATCCTAAAACCTCATTCTCCACTTTCCCCCACTAAAAACCTCCATTAAACCCCTCACCTTCAACCCTTTTCCTTCATTTCATCAAAACAATGTAAAAAATCCTTTTTACATTGTTTTTAACCCAAAAATTATCATTCGGGACCTATTGTTTTTATATTAAGACTTTGTTTTAATTAAAAATAAACCCTACTTGTGTATTTTATAAAACCCTATATATACGTTAAAACCTGACCCTTAATAAATATTTAGCCATCTCCTTAATATTTTTAACCCCCTCTTAGTATAATAAAAAGGCGCATTCACTTGTTTTGTTAAACCCTGGGCCCGCTTTCCACCAAACCCCCTGCCATGAATGAAACTGCGCAATCTCTCCACCCAGACCTCACTCCCTTTGACCTGCCCACCGCTGCAGATCTTCCAACCACTGTTGATCTCCGTCTTCGAGATCCAATGACCCACAACCTATATCGCAAGTTTATATGTGCAGGGGTTAAACAAACCCAAACCCTTTGAAATGGGAGGTATCCCTCCGCCATGCATCGACCAATCAATGGAATCACATCTGCTCCCCCGAAACCATTTACCACTCCTCATACCATGCAATAAACCGCTCTCCTCCTTCTCGCCAAAAACTAATACCATCATCCAATTCAAACTGTCTAGAGCCCTGTGGCTCTGTGATGAAGCCCGATCCGCTATTTCCACCTCCACAACACTCCTAAAGCCCGAAAAACCCCAAAAAAACACATAAAATCCTCCCACGCAAGTTTTCAAACTAATGTATTGTTTTATTGTGTAGGTATAATGGCAGGAATGTAGAAAATGCATTCCAAATGTCCAAAATTGATTGAATGAGTTCTCTGGGTGACGATCCAGAAACTTGTTCTATTTGAGAAGGAAAAGAGGCGTAAATTTGAGCATAAATCCAAATAAATCATGATCATTGGTGTTCTAAAACCCTCCAGCAACAGAAGAATGCCTCCCTGCACAGTAAACACAGACAGAGACACAGTGAGAAGGATGAAGACAATCGAAGGACTGCGACGATGAAGATCAGTGGATGAAAAGTCGAAACAGAGGTTAAGGGTGATGAAGACAGAAGCAAAGATTAAAGGATTAAGGACAAATCAAAAGGATTAAGCCAAAAATCAAAGATAAGGGCATAATCAAAAGAAAAGTATAAATAAAGTAGTAAGAGAGTTTAAACAGGTCAAATCAAGTTTAAAAGCCTAAAATAGAGTTTAAAGGATAAAGCAAAGGAAGATCAACACAGGAAAATATTCGAATGATTAAACCAAAGCAATTACTTCTTCAAAATACACATATTTCCACCTACAACATGTTTTATTTCAATAAAAACATCAGAAGTTATTACAAACAGTCAGAGATATTTCTCATCTACCCAACAATTATTGAAAAGTTATTGAGAAAGCCTTAAAGTCAAAATTTTCCAAAAGTTAGATCATAAGTTAAGTTACGAGTTATTATTGCAGTGAATCACTCATAGATATTTTTCCTTGGGCCTTGCATGGTCTCAAAGGTCAAAAATGCATTAACTCTGTAATAAATAACATCTAAAACCCTAGCTTAGGATCACCTCATCATTTTGCAGATAAATACTGTCTATATTGTTCATTTTAGTGTTGGTTGGTTAATTAGTTGGCTAGTTCATGGTTGTTGAGCTAGTTGAGGATTGCTATGCTGGATTTGAGAAAGCTCTGAGTTGCAGAGAGCTATTGTACTGGAGTAATGTAACTATTTGGAACATCAGTAATACAATCACGTTCACATGATTCTTGAGCTATGTTAATGGTGAAGTTTCCCTTATTTGTCAATGTTTTCCTTCTTTTTTCCATTCTGTCGATTATTTCTGTGATAAAAGAACATAAATTTAGATTAGGATATGCTGTCTTGGCATCCTATTTCTGTCTGCCTTCTTTATCTTAATGTTTTCTTCTACAAGGTTTGATTGGAGAATTCTTAATTGCTCTCTGGTTCCACCTAGCTTGTTTCCTTGGAAATGATTTAATAGAGTCAAGCCAAAGAAGTCTATGGTATGCCCTGTCCTTTGGTGTAGCTTGAATATTGTTTTTAAGGCCTTTCTTTGAAGTATACTTAGCAGAGTCCATCCAGGGAAGTCTATGGTATGCCTTGTCCTCTGATATGTCTTAAAATATTGCTTTGAAGGTATTTAGAGTGTTTGATTAAAGAAGATAGGTTTAGCTTTCTCTTTAGCTTCACTCACTATTATCTTAAATGTTTTCTTTGTGTGAAAGTAATCCTAGGATTGCTAGATTGTTGTCTTAAAGGTTTTCTTATTAAATTCTGGTCAAAGAAGTTTATGGTATGCCCCGTCCTTTGGTTTGCCTCAAATAGTGGCCTAAAAGGCTTTTCTTGTTGAAGTAGAGTTAAAATATTCTTAACTGACTTTTAGTTCTGCTGCTTTCACAACTTATTGTTATTTCATATCACATATAATCTAAGAGATACACTTGATATAGTTAGCTTGCCCTATGAAAACCCTTGTAGAGTTGATGAACAATTAAATCCTTTTATGACTCCATATCCCAATGGATTAATGTTTCTCATGGTCTATTTGTTCATCCAAAACACTCCTTCAATTAGTCACGCCATTGATCTATCAACCTATCAATCAATTAATCAAAACAAACAAGTCCTTAGAACTTAATAAATAGCCTAAAATCATAAACAAAAGCATAAACACTTATCATTTATAAACACTTACATAGAGAGAGCCCTCTCTGAGTCTAGGAAGGCTAGGTCCATGGACTCCAAAGTGGTTTGATGTGGTTCCATGTAGAGTTTGTTCTTACCAATCTTGCAAATCACGGGGAGCCAACATCATGCATGAAAGAAACTGGGCAACATGAAGCAGACGGATCTAGGTAGTTAATTTTTATAATTAGTTATCTTATGTCATATGAGTTTGTAAGTATAAATGGGGGTTTTTGGCAAAATTATAAGAAAAATGATGTAGAAAATATGGAGAAGACATCTCTGAATACTCAGAGACTTTGGTAAGAAATTTTTTGGTTGGCTATGTAAATTTTGTTGCTTTTGAATGCAGTGGTTCTAGCCAGAATCTAGATTGGTCAATACAAATATACTCGTTTCTTAAAAAAAAATACTTGATTAAAAATGTGTTACTATTTAATTTCATTAATTTTAATTAGATTTTGTGTTTCAATTTTTGTATTACAACTACAAAATAAAAATGAGACTTCGGCCTAGCTATTAGGTTCAAGACCAAGATATAGTATGCGTGTGGATAGCGACAAGTACTCAACCCCATAATATTGTTTGGAATATGATGTTCATTGTGATTCTTGTGCCATGAAAGATCACAATCCCCAACTCCCATACCAAAAGCCACCAAATGTGTATGGGAAGAAGTAGCCTAAAGCCTTATATTACTGCATATTCAAAGTATGAGCACATCCTAGTAGGAGATTTAAGTTTAAATTAAATTTTCTATTAAAAATATAAAGAAAAAGAAAATTTCTAGTCTCCCCTTGCAATTTTTTATAGTGCTAAGCTATTGGGTTCGTGGTGATTTCAAAATAGTCAGTGCTGGTTAAGGGCTGGTTAGTTGTGTTTTTGTTAGCCACCTATAAAATTTGTCATACCAAATGGTGGCTAAAACTTTTTTGAGCCTTCAAGGAACAAATTTCATTGCTAAAAAATTGTTGGCTCTTGAAGACTCTAGAAGGTCTCATGCCTCTGTCCAAAATCTTCATTGCTGTTCCCATTTTATACTTAGAAGTCCTGCTGAAATCATTAGAATAAATTGCTGTAAAACCATCATTTGTTCCCTCCCCCTCTTCCAAACTTACCTTCATTTGTTTCCCTTTTTTTCCATAAAAACCCCTTTGTTTTCATGATTCTTCTTTTTCCCCTCATGAAATACACTTTTATAAAGGTTAAAGACTCATTCTTTAGCTTTTTCGAAACCATCAAATTCCATTAGAAACTCCCAAAAATTCATAAAAAATGCAAAGTCTTTGCTATAAACTTAAGCCCCTAAGGCCAATCCCCCTGAACCACTTCCCCACACATGCCCTTGTCATAAAAAACCAAGCGCTAACCCTCTCGGTGCTTATCGCATCGGAAATATCCAAATGCGCAAGTATTTTTGCTCTATTCAAAACTCCGATTGCGATCAAGATTTGTATTAAAAAACCCCGATGTGATTAACCCTTTGTGTTACAAAAACCTCCGATCGCATCATTTTTATATACGTATCCCGTGGGCCCTCCTTGGCACTTAAAAATCTTATGAATTTTCTTCTCGATCACCCTTTTCCTTTGTAAAGTCGAAAAACCCACTTTTCCAAAGTTTTAAGTTAAAAACCCGAAGCACGTGTTTTAAATATTTAATGGGTTGATTGAAAGACCGATTGCACAATCACAATCGGAGAAAACACAAATGGGTTGATCAAAAAGACCCGCATCAAAGTTCTGATGCGATTAGGTCTTATATCCATAGCTCTCAGTCTTTTTTTTCATTATAGGACCAAGCACAGAGGCCGAGTCTTTTATCGCATCAGAGTTTTTCTTTGGTGCGGTTTCGATATTCGATACCACCGATTGTGATTGACCGATCGCGCAATCGCGTCGACCCTTCCTCCGATTGCGCAATCGCATCACCTTATTCCCGACCTTCGATTGCGACTTCCCTCTGATTCACTCCTTGCCATTGATCTAATCCTCAGATCAAACGACCATCGCCTAATCGCTCCTGCCCTTCGCCCGATCGCACAATCGCATCACAACTTTCCCATTGCATCCAATTTTTGTTCCTCCGATTGACCTCTCCCCCGATTCATTCTCCACCGTTGATCTCGTTCTTAGATCAACGACCACCACTTGATTGCATCAGCCCTCCGATCGCGCAATCGCATCGTAGTTTTTCCATCACACCCTTTTTTTCCTCCCGCCGATTGCAATATCCCGATTAGATCTGGACTGTCCACGTGTCCAGATCCAACGACTACGCTCCTCTTCCCCCTTCTAAAGCAGTTTGACCCATTTCGCAGGATTTTTTAATTATTTCTGTGTTTTGCAGGTGTTTTTAATGGTTTTTTATTATATAATGAAGAAAGGCCGAAGGCCGGGGAACACATTTCCCGTGCCTGTCTTAAATTAAAAGAGCTTGTCTGCCAAGCTCTATTCACTGTTTGTCAAATGATCTATGAGCATTGATACCTTTAAAGCCCAGTGCAGCTCTACACATTGACAAGACACTGTGGTTCAAAATATCATTTAAAAAGAGTATCAGTGTTGAAGAACAGAACGCAGCAGAGATGAAGATTGAAGACAGATTTAGGGAATTACAGCTTACAAAATAATTATCAAAAGCTTAATTTCCTGAATTAAACACAGTTAAGAGAAATTATAAGCGTTTGACAGGAAGAAAGGACCTCCACCACCGCATTTGAGGCTAATTGATTCCTCAGCTACTACAAGAGCCACCTGTTGCCTCAAACCATTCAAAACAGAGGCCGAGTTATTGATTAAACAAATAGCTGCCTCCAGCACTGCCAAGAAGTTAATTCTGCCAAACGATTTTAATAGAAAATATCCGCAGAGTTACTCCAGATAGAGCACAGAACCTTAAAAGTCAACATTTCTTTCCTAGCGAGCTTGAAAAGTTAATGTAGCCAATTAATATAGGAGGAATATCAGAATGTTCTCCATCGAGCCCCTCAAAGGCCGAGAGACAGTAATCTGTATTAATTTCCTTAGGAGATCTTTTATGAGATCTCACCTCCTCATCCTTCTATAAATACTTCAGTCAAAGATGAGTAATTGTTGGTTATTGTTTGATCACAAGTTGTAATACTGAAACTCTTTGAAGTAAATACATAGTCTGTTGAAGTTGAAGAACAAATTGAAGTCTTGGAGATCTTGATGATGTTGTTGCATGCTTGTTCCTGAGAAGGCTCTATCATTGGATCCATGAGCTTGGATGTTGGTGAAGTATTCTGAACTGTCTTATGTTTTCCCCCTGTTTTCATTATGTTCCATAATTTCTTACTACAGTAGGATAGAAAGTTTTAGGCTAGGAAATGACTCTTGGAAGCACCTTAGACCTGTTCATCCTTCACTGTTTCATGTTTTCTTCTGCTGAAGTATTTTAGAGGCTTTAATATTTCTCTTTAGTCTTCATGCTTGTTTATTTCCTTAATATTTTGAACAGTTGGTTTCAGCATGATTTATGGTTCTCCCTGCTTGTCTGCTGCCACTTAAAAACTGTTATTGAAGTCTCCCTTTAAATTTCTTTGCTTCTAGTGAATCAAAGAGGTCTGTTTTGATCTTGCCATTTTTCCTCACTTAAATAGTTGGCTTAAAGGTCGTTATAATTATGATCATAGATGTTTTTAGGTGTTCCCTCTTCTATGAATGTAATTATCAGTAAATCTTTTATGTTTTCTAAGTCCTTTAGAATAAAATATTTGAGGAAATAGGGCGTTCCCCGAATCTTAGATTTCATTTTAAAAGTTGTTTTGAAATCATTATTTTCTTGAAGATATGATTTTTAGAATTCATGGTTAGCCCTATCTATCAAAGAACTCTTTATTGTTTCAAATTATGCTTTCAAATTCCCTTTGTTGAGAATTAAAACTCTCTTTCCAAATCATTAATGTTCATCCCATTCCAAAAACAAAAGGATCCTGTGGCCAAGTTAGATTTGCGCTTTTATATCCCATATCCCTTGATGAGTTTGTTATGACCTTTTCTTGACTCCATTACCCAATGAACCAGATGTTTCTCCATTCTATGTATCTTTCCTAGACCTTTCATGTTCTGTTGTATCAATTCAATTCAACCAAGCAAACACCTTGCACTTAATAACTAGTCTAAAATAAATACTATAAGCACACAAGATAAAATTTTGCAAACAAACATTTGAGAGATCCCTCTTTGAGAACAGGAGGACTAGATCCTGTAACTCTAAAGATTGGTTCTGATGTTGCCTCGTCTTTTGATTTTCCAAACTATCAAAACACGGGACACCAACATAATGGCGATTACGGTGGGACCTTCTGAGTCAGTAAAAATCTAAGTACTCCTTAGGACTCCAGAAATTCCTTATTTTCAAAAGACTATCTAGTGATTATCAGCCACCTCATCGCCACCAACATAATGGCAATCACGGTGGGACACTGAGTGGAATCTGCAAAAAAAAACACTCGCTGTCTAAATATAACATAAGTAACCTTCTTCAAGCACTACCAAGAAATGGTAATCATGATAGGACCTTTTGAATCAGTGACAAACTAAGTAAATCTTAGGATTCTCATAAAGCCTTGTCAAACCTTGAAGATTTCAGTTACCAAGCCATAAGAGTAAACTTTGTACATTTTGAAACCCTAGCTAAGTGTTAAATCAGACTTAGAACACTCTTCTAACCTATAAGACCAAATTAACTCAGAAAAACACAAAAAACTTTTTAGTTTGGCTTCATAATAAACCTAGTGGTGGACTATAAAACTTTTACTCCAAGGGAGCTTAAAAATTCCACCTGGCGTCTCCAAAATCCTAAAAACAAACCTTAAGACTCCACTGGGAAGAAACCTTATCATTATAACATCTTTCAAACTCAGTGAGAAGACTGTAGGATTAAATTTCAAACAGACTAGTTAACCTTCAAAAAAAATTGTCATACCTGGTTGAAATTTTCTTGTTTATTTGGGTCTAGAAAACATAGCATAGTGGCTTCTAGAAAGATCCACACTGGAGCCCATCCTGACCCAGATCTCCCTGAGATAGTTGAGGACCCAGAAATCATCCTTTGGAAGTCTCCTAGGATTAAATTCTCAACTATTTTTAGATCACCCTTGAGAGCTAATCCAGTTCCCGAAAATCTTACAGCTCTACAAAAATCACAACCTGACTTAGTAAATCCATTTAGAACTAGGTCATTTGATGATATAACTCAGCTAGACTCTGAATTTTCACTTTCATCCCCTGAGGCAAGTGAAAATCCTGGTAATAGAGAAATAACACTTCCTGATTTACATTTCCTTCACAATTTAGGTGTCTCTCATCCAAGATCAGCTCAACAGTTTTTTTTTTTTTTTTCTGGTCCATCCACTTCTACTCACCCTACATCCACTGTCCCTCTTTTAAATCCACCCCCACCACCTATCCTTTTGTTTTATTCATACCTAGTTCTTCTGCCACTAAGTCAATCTTCCTGGACTATCGGTCCAAATTTACGTGTGCTGATGTAGCAATACTATGCATACATGGATAAGATAGACTGACTCTTTTGTGAAATGAAATTGATGATGATTCTTTCAAGCTTAGGTTATTTTCTCAGAGCTTAGGGGGAGAAGTGAGAATTTTTTTTAAAGGTTTAGCCCCCCATAGTATAAATGATCTCCAAGGCTTCCATCAAACGTTCTTAAACAAATGGGAAGTAAAGAAGAATTCGCTCCAAGTCCTTTCTGATTACAAGAACCTCCACAGAAACACTGGGGAAAGTGTGCAAGCTTACTGCACTAGATTCAATAGTGTGTACAATGCACTTTCCCCAGAACTAAAACCTCCACAAGGCTCAGCGTTAAACACGTTTCCTGAAGGGTTTGACCCTGAGATGGCCTATCAGCTGAGAGAAAGAGATTTTGCAACTCTTGAAGATATGCAAAAGGGCACTCTTTCTGTGGAAGTCAACTTAATGGAGAAGAGAGCAAGAATGAAAACTGAGAAGAGAGTGTCTTTTAGAGAAGAGTCCACTCCTTCTACTTCAAGCTCAAAAATGGAGAGGATGTTGGAAGAAATGATGAAAGAGATGAGCATAATTAATAAAGCACAAGAAAATCAAAATCAAACCACTCCTCGAAATAGAAATCAGAATTATAGAAGAGAAAACAATCAAGACAAACAGAACGAGAATGACCAACAGTTTAGACCTCCCTTCCAACAAAACTATGTAGATCAATATGAGGAAGATAGGGAGTTGCAAAGGTTGGAAGAAGCTCATGTAAACTTGATTGGATCAGACAGTGGAGATGATGTTTTCCTCACTGAGGAAGAACAAGGTTTCTTCTATGATGACCAAAATACAAACACCTATGAAAACTTTGATGACTATAGATTGGGTTTTGAAAATGCAATTATGGAAGTGCATAAACAATACGATCTTAGGAGCAAGGGAATGCAGATAATGTAAAAGACAAGAACACTAATACCGTTGTCAAGAAAAACACAAAAAATCAGCCCAAAATGGTAGCGGAGAAAACCAACATTTTGGCCAAAAAACCAGACTTAAACAAAGAAAAAGGTGTCTAGCCAGATGTTGAAAGAAGTACCCCTAGCACTTCAGCTAGTGGTCCTAACAAAACTGTCCCAATTACCAGTCCAAATAAGGTTCAACAAATAAAAATTGCTGAAAAGAATTCAATCGAAAAAGCAGATGTAAATATCAACAAGTCAATTATTCCTTTCAGCCTTGAGGGAGAGATTTCCAAGATAAAAATTACCATTCCCCTAGCTGAACTAGTAACCCAAGAGGTGTACAAAAACCAAGTTTTGAAAGCTTTGAAATTAGGAAGTGATACAGACACTTTAAACTTGACAGATGACAAACCTGAGTTGTTTTTTGGTCCAGAAGTTGAAGGAAAATATCAAGAAGGGGCTGTCCCTCCCTTCTATGTTAGCTTGAACATACATGAGAAAATTTTACACAATGCTATGTTAGAATCAGGAGCTTCACACAATCTAATGCCCAAGGTAGTAATGGAAAGCTTAGGCTTAGAAATTACTAAACCATACAAAGACTTGTATTCATTTGAGTCAAGAAGAGTCAAGTGTTTGGGTTTAATCAAAGATTTATGTGTTACTTTAGCTCAGATCCCTGCTAAGAGTCTAGTTTGGATATTGTTGTAGCTGAGATTCCCCCTAAGTATGGCATGCTCTTATCAAGATCTTGGGGAGCCAAACTTCAGGGAAGCCTTCAAATGGATATGTATTATGCCACCATCCTTATTTTTAACCAAAATAGAAGACTATATAGGGAATCTCACATGAAGTACATGGTGAGAAACATAGACAAACCAAACAACACTCCAATCTATTCTACTCAATCAAGTTTAGATTCCTTTATCTTGTGTAACGAAGATGAAATTACTCAACAAGATAAAGAGAACATAGACCCCATCGATTCATCAGACAAATCGAATCTTCCCTCAAATCAACTTCAAAACATCGACAATCAACAACAACAAGAAAACGAAAATGAATCAAACGTAATTTGGAAAATAAACTTTGATGGATCCTGTAATAAAGCAAGCGCGGGTGCAGGCGTATGGATCCAGAATAAAAATCAGAGTTTCTCATATAAATTAGATTTCCCATGCACTAAGAATATTGTTGAGTACGAAGCACTTCTCCTAGGTTTACAATTACTCAAACAATTACAAGCCCAAAAGGTAACAATCTTAGGGGATTCTGAACTTATCATAAAACAAATCAAAGGAGAATACTCAGCCAGAAATCTGAGGCTTAGGGAATATCGGAACGATGCTCTCGATCTATTGAAAACCTTTGAAAAATACGAACTCATTTTCATTCCTAGAGCGTTTAATCATTTAGCAAATGAACTCGCGTTTAATGCCAGTAACTGTCAAATACCTAAGATAAAAGAACAACTTACCGTAAAGGTAAAAAAAAGACCTGCTGTGCCTGATAACGAAGATCACTGGAAGGTGTTTGAATCTGACAAACACATAGATGATTTCTTAAAGTCAGAAAATGATTTCACCATACCAACATCAGAATCTAGCCATAATCAGAACTGTCCATATATTGAAGAAATCCGAGAAGCTGAAATAAAATACTCTGCTGATATAAGTCATTATGAGAATACGTTTGAAGCAGAGTCAATTAGCTATGATCCAGTTTATCTTGGCTCATGAAATAAACATATAAAAATACAGAGAATCTGTGAAATAACACTCATTCGTATATAAAGCCCAATTTGCCTAAAAATAAATACAACTAACTGAAGCGCTTACAGCTATCTGAAAGATGTAAAAACCTTCAGGCCTCTGGCCAAATTACAATGAAACAAGGCCTATTTATTATTGAGAAACAATGAAATCCTAAACATCCAAAAACCTAACCCTAGGAGATGAAGCGCCAAAACTATGGGCCCCGTTTGGGTAAATTGGTGTTTCAACTTCCCATGGACGTACCTTTGGCATACTATCTCCGTTTGACGCACATGATACATCATTAGAAAGCTCTATCCGAGGAATATAACTTTCACCACGAATATCGTTTTGGAACAAAATGATATTCACTGGAGGCGCGATGCCCAAAAAACGTTGTTTAGGGCCTCAAAACGGCTCCGGAAGTTCAGGACCTGAAAAACTGCCAAAAATAGTAAATTATGCTGAAACTGAAAAAATGAAAGAGACAATGGTGGGGGCCCAAGTGGAATAGGTGGGTGGCCACCGATATCCACCTGGATCAAACGTGGACCAAAGAGACCTGGAAGTTTTAGAATGTAAGAACGGTTCAATTCCAAGAGGTCTCTCACCTTTGGAACACCTTTTCGACTTTAATGATGTAGCCAAAGAACCAAAAATGGAGCCTGTAGAAACAAACGTAGAAGAACACAACATAGGCTCCCTAACAGAACCCAAGATGATTAAACTGTCCAACACTCTTCCAACTCACATAAAATCTCGATACATTGATCTGTTTAAATAGTTTAAAGCTGTTTTTTCCTGGGCATACACAGATCTGAAGTCTTATGATACCAGCATCATTCAGCACAAGATTCCCCTGAAGGAAAATCAAAAGCCCTTCAAACAAAAACTGAGGAGAATAAACCCACTCTTATTACCTTTAGTTAGAGCCAAAATTGAAAAGATGCATGATGCTGGCATTATAGTACCTGTGAGATTTTCAGAATGGGTATCAAACTTAGTTTCTGTTAGGAAAAAGACAGGGGAGATCAGACTCTGTATCGATTTCAGAAACCTAAACAGAGCATCCCTAAAAGACAACTACCCATTTCCAAATATGGATCATATACTTCAGAGGGTAGTTGGGTCAAAAAGGATATCACTCTTAGATGGGTTCTCAGGTTACAACCAGGTGTTAGTGCTCCCAAGTGATCAAATCAAAACTTCTTTTACCACACCTTGGGGCACCTTTATGTATGTCAAAATTCCTTTCAGGTTAATGAATGCAGGGGCCACCTTCCAAAGGGCCATGGACATAGCCTTTTCTGAAGATATTGGCTATTTCATAATTATTTACCTTGATGACATAACTGTCTTTTCAAAAATTGATGAAGAACATTTGACTCACTTAAGAAAAGTTTTTGAGAAGTGTAGGAAATTTGGCTTGTCATTGAATCCCAAGAAGACACTCTTTGGTCTCCAAGAAGGTAAACTTCTTGGACATATAATTTCAGAAGAGGGAATCAAAATAGACCCTACAAGGATAGACAACATATTTCAAATTAGCCATCCAAGAAGCCTCAAAGAATTACAATCGTTCATTGGAAAGATTAATTTTTTGAGAAGGTTTATCCCCAACCTTGCTGAGCTATTAAAAAACATTACAAACATGCTTAAGAAAGATGTGGGTGTAAAATGGACTTTACCAGCTAAGCAATCATTCGAATTGGTCAAACAAGCTCTTACCCAAACACCAGTCTTGATTAGTCCATATTTTGCCAAAGACTTTTACATATTTTCTTTTGCATCTGAGCATACAATAGCTGCAATTTTACTTCAAAAGAATGATTTGGGGCAAGAAAAACCAATATATTTCTTTAGTAGGGCCTTAAGAGATGCTCCTCTCAAATATAACATCATGGAGAATCAAGCCTTAGCATTAGTGAAAGCATTAAAAGACTTTAGGGTCTATATTTTACACTCTCACATAATTGCTTTTGTTCCACATACTGTTGTCAAGGACATTCTAAGTCAAGACCCTGATGGTAAAAAGGGAAAATGGATTGCAACTATTATTGAATATGACTTAGAAATCAGGCCCACCAAACTAGTTAAAGGGCAAGGATTAGAAAAACTTATGGCTGAATCTAACCCAAAAACACTAAATTGAATGGTAGATGTGGCTTCAGAAAATGAAGATATACAGTGCTCCTTTTATTGAAGAAACATTTCTAAATTCTCCTTGGTATGCTGACCTTATTTATGTGCTTTTATATCTAAATGCCCCTCCTTCTTTGACTAAAACTAAAGCTAGATTCTTGAAACAAAGGTCTTTGAGTTTTTGTATATTAGATGGAGTATTATATTGGAAAATGCTGTTGGAATTTTGCTTAATTCCACTACTTATGAAGATGATGCAGGAAAGATCATGCATGAATTGCATGATGGAGAATGTGGAGGTCACCTCTACTGGAAGGCCACAGCCAACAAAATTCTTAGATCTGGTTACTATTGGCCTACCCTTTTCCCAGACACTCAAAAGCTGGTCATGTCTTGCCATAAGTGTCAAATGTTTGATAGCAAAATAAAACTTCTTCCCTCACCCTTACATCCTATCAGAGTTGAGGCACCTTTTCAACAATGGGGGCTGGACTTCATTGGGGAAATTCACCTATCCTCATCAGCTCAACGTAAGTGGATCCTCACAGCCACTGACTTCTTTACCAAGTGGATAGAAGCTATACCATCCAGAAATGATAATGACTCTGTCATTATCAAGTTTCTTGAAACTAATATCCTATCCAGATTTGGTTGTCCCAGAAAAATCATAACAAACAATGCTGCTGCTTTTAAATCTAAGAAAATGGTTGATTTCTGTTACAAATACGACATAACCTTGGGCCACTCCACTGCTTACTATCCCCAAGGAAATGGATTAGCTGAATCCTCCAACAAGAGTCTCCTCAATATAATCAAAAAACTGTTGGAGGAAAATCATAAATCATGGCACACTAAGCTGGTTCATGCCTTATGGGCTAATAGATTAACTACAAAGAAGTCAATAAATATGTCTCTCTATCAGTTAGTTTATGGCATGGATGCGGTTTTTCCCACCTCATTAGGAGTTCCAGTCATGAAACTCCTTCAAGAAGTGCAGATTGAAGAGAATGATATGCAGAGAAGAATCAACCAAACAATCCATTTACAACAGACCAGAGAAGAAGTTTATGAGAGAACACAGTTAGTCTAAGAAAAAATGAAGAAACTATTTGATAAAAGGACTAAGGAAAAAAATTTCCAAATTGGAAATGTTGTTCTTAAATTGGATTCAAGAAGAGAAGAGAAGGGAAAACATGGCAAGTTTGACAACTTGTGGAAAGGACCATATATTATCCATGATGAGAGGGGTCACAATGCATTTTTCTTGAAAGAATTGAATGGAGAAGATATGTATGGAGGTCCTATCAATGGCAGGATGCTCAAGCATTATTTCTGCCAAGAATATTAAGTTTTAAAGAATTTTATTTTTTCATTGTAGATATCACAATATAAACCATTGCATTCAAAGTTAGAAAAATCAAAAATACAAAAACAAAGAAAGAAAGAAAAGAGGGCAGATTGTCAAAACAAGAAAGTTATAAGCCCCATACCAAAAAAGAGAAACAAATTTGAAAGTGTGCAAGCTTAAATGCCACTACTGAAAAACACACTTCTAGTTAGTAAAACTGCCTAATCTTGACTAATTAGCCTTTAAATTTTCTGCTGATAGGATAGTGAATTCGATTGGCCAAAATGTTTAATCTTGGCTTATCAGTAGATAGATTAGGATAGAAATGAAAAGTTCAAACATGTTCAAAATCTGAACCTAAGTTTCCAAAAGAGAGATGACTCAAATCTGTTTTATTTCTCCGAGTCAAAAAGAAGAAATCTGGTTCTAATTAGCTCAAAATCTGAACCAAAGAGCAAGGAAGAAACAACTCACATAAGAGTCAAAACAGAGCTGTAAAAAGAGTAAAGGAAGTGCTTAAATTTTCAGATCTTAAGCCTTCCAATTTTGATTTAATTTTCCGCAAATAAATAATCTATGTGCAGCTTGTTTGATGCCATAGACCAGCATCAAGTAAGACTGATCAATCCTAACTTGAATGCTTATTAAATTTCTGTTTTAGCAAAATTAGAGAATAAAGGTATGTTGGACAGTTTAATCCCAACAGATAGTAGATTAGGTAGAGAATTATATGGATTCAACTGTTTAATCTGAATCCATGGAGAAACAAGTAGTAGAAATAGATTATATTTTTTTCTTTCAAAAAGAATAAAATATTGTAAGATTGGGTAGGTATAAAGCTTGTTGATAAAAGATCCATTGTTTTTCCATGGATGTTTAGCATTTCTAGAACACAAGAAGATCATTCAATCAAAGAAAGGCAGCCCAATGGATGAGGCAAATGATCAGCCTCCCAAAAAATGAAAGTCTAAAGTTCTTGATGCCTTCAAGAAGACACCATCCCCAAGTGGAGGCACTGTTAGCCACCTATAAAATTTGTCATACCAAATGGTGGCTAAAACTTTTTTGAGCCTTCAAGGAACAAATTTCATTGCTAAAAAATTGTTGGCTCTTGAAGACTCTAGAAGGCCTCATACCTCTGTCCAAAATCTTCATTGCTGTTCCCATTTTATACTTAGAAGTCCTGCTGAAATCATGAGAATAAACTACTGTAAAACCATCATTTGTTCCCTCCCCCTCTTCCAAACTTACCTTCATTTGTTTCCCTTTTTTTCCATAAAAACCCCTTTGTTTTCATGATTCTTCTTTTTCCCCTCATGAAATACACTTTTATAAAGGTTAAAGACTCATTCTTTAGCTTTTCTGAAACCATCAAATTCCATTAAAAACTCCAAAAAATTCATAAAAAATGCAAAGTCTTTGCTATAGACTTAAGCCCCTAAGGCCAAGCCCTCTGAAACACTTCCCCACACGTGCCCTTATCATAAAAAACCAAGCACTAACCCTCTCGGCGCTTATCGCATCGGAAATATCCAAATGCGCAAGTCTTTTTGCTCTATTCAAAACTCCGATTGCGATCAAGCTTTGTATTAAAAAACCCCGATGCGATTAACCCTTTGTGTTATAAAAACCTCCGATCGCATCATTTTTATATACGTATCCCGTGGGCCCGCCTTGGCACTTAAAAACCTTATGAATTTTCTTCCCGATCACCCTTTTCCTTTGTAAAGTAAAAAAACCCACTTTTCCAAAGTTTTAAGTTAAAAACCCGAAGCACGTGTTTTAAATATTTAATGGGTTGATTGAAAGATCGTTCACACAATCGCAATCGGAGAAAACACAAATGGGTTGATCAAAAAGACCCGCATCAAAGTTCCAATGCGATTAGGTCTTATATCCATAGCTCTCGGTCTTTTGTTTTCATTATAGGACCAAGCACAGAGGCCGAGTCTTTTATCGCATCAGAGTTTTTCTTTGGTGCAGTTCCGATATTCGATACCATCGATTGCGATTGATCGATCGCGCAATCGCGTCGGCCCTTCCTCCGATTGCGCAATCGCATCACCTTATTCCCAACCTCTGATTCGCTCCTCACCATTGATCTGATCCTCAGATCAAACGGCCATCGCCTAATCGCTCCTGCCCTTCGCCCGATCGTGCAATCGCATCGCAAGTTTCCCATGGCATCCACTTTTTGTTTCGCCGATTGACCTCTCCCCCGATTCATTCTCCACCGTTGATCTCGTTCTTAGATCAACGACCACCACTTGATCGCATCAGCCCTCCGATCGCACAATCGCATCAGAGTTTTTCCATCGCACCCCTTTTTTCCTCTCGCCGATTGCGATCTCCCGATTAGATCTGGACCGTCCACGTGTCCAGATCCAACGGCTACGCTCCTCTCCCCCCTTCTGAAGCAGTTTGACCCATTTCGCAGGATTTTTTAATTATTTCTATGTTTTGCAGGTGTTTTTAATGGTTTTTTATTATACAATGAAGAAAGGCCGAAGACCAGGGAACACATTTCCCATGCCTGTCTTACATTTAAAGAGCCCATCTGCCAAGCTCTATTCACTGTTTGTCAAATGCTCTATGAGTATTGATACCTTTAAAGCCCAGCGCGGCTCTACACATTGATAAGACACTGTGGTTCAAAATCACATTTAAAAAGAGTATCAGTGTTGAAGAACAGAACGCAGCAGAGATGAAGATTGAAGACATATTTAGGGAATTACGGCTTAAAAAATAATTATCAAAAGCTTAATTTCCTGAATTAAACACAATCAAGAGAAATTATAAGTGTTTGAAAGGAAGAAAGGACCTCCACTGCCACATTTGAGGCGAATTGATTCCTCAGCTACTACAAGAGCCACCTGTTGCCTCAAACCATTCAAAACAGAGGCCGAGTTATTGATTAAACAAATATCTGCCTCCAGCACTACCAAGAAGTTAATTCTGCCAAACGAGTTTAATAGAAAATATCCGCAGAGTTACTCTAGACAGAGCACAAAACCTTAAAAGTCAACATTTCTTTCCCAGCGAGCTTGAAAAGTTAATGTAACCAATTAATGCAGGAGGAATATCAGAATATTCTCCATCGAGCCCCTCAAAGGCCGAGAGATAGTAATCTGTATTAATTTCCTTAGCATATCTTTTATCAGATCTCACCTCCTCATCCTTCTATAAATACTTCAGTCAAAGATGAGTAATTGTTGGTTATTGTTTGATCACAAGTTGTAATACTGAAACTCTTTGAAGTAAATACATAGTCTGTTGAAGTTGAAGAACAAATTGAAGTCTTGGAGATCTTGATGATGTTGTTGCATGCTTGTTCCTGAGAAGGCTCTATCATTGGATCCATGAGCTTGGTTGTTGGTGAAGTATTATGAACTGTCTTATGTTTTCCCCTTGTTTTCATTATGTTCCAAAATTTCTTACTACAGTAGGATAGAAAGTTTTAGGCTAAGAAATGACTCTTGGAAGCACCTTAGACCTGTTCATCCTTCATTGTTTCATGTTTTCTTCTGCTGAAGTATTTTAGAGGCTTTAATCTTTCTCTTTAGTCTTCATGCTTGTTTATTTCCTTAATAGTTTGAACAGTTGGTTTCAACATGATTTATGGTTCTCCCTGCTTGTCTGCTGCCACTTAAAAACTGTTATTGAAGTCTCCCTTTGAAGTTCTTTGCTTACAGTGAATCAGAGAGGTCTGTTTTGATCTTGCCCTTTGTCCTCACTTAAACAATTGGCTTAAAGGTCGTTATAATTATGATCATAGATGTTTTTAGGTGTTCCCTCTTCTATGACTGTGATTATCAGTAAATCTTTTATGTTTTTAAGTCCTTTAAACTAAAATATTTGATGAAATAGGGTGTTCCCCGAATCTTAGATTTTACTTTGAAAGTTGTTTTTGAAATCATTGTTTGCTTAAAGGTGTGATTTGTAGAATTTATGGTTAGCCCTGTCTATCAAAGAACTCTTTATTGTTTCAAATTATGCTTTCAAATTCCCTTTGTTGAGAATTAAAACTCTCTTTCCAAATCATTAATGTTCATCCCATTCCAAAAACAAAAGGATCCCGTGGCCAAGTTAGATTTTCCCTTTGATATCCCATATCCCTTGATGAGTTTGTTATGACCTTTTCTTGACTCCATTACCCAATGAACCAGATGTTTCTCCATTCTATGTATCTTTCCTAGACCTTTCATGTTCTACTGTATCAATTCAATCCAACCAAACAAACACCTTGCACTTAATAACTAGTCTAAAATCAATACTATAAGCACACAAGATAAACTTTTGCAAACAAACGTTTGAGAGATCCCTCTCTGAGAACAGGAGGAATAGATCTTGCAACTCTAAAGATTGGTTCTGATGTTGCCTTGTATTTTGATTTTACAAACTATCAAAACACGGGACACCAACATTTTTTAAAGTTATAATAGTTTTATTCTTGTCGGGGTTCATAATTCTGATTTCTTGTGTCAAAAAGATGGGGGTTTATTGTAATACACACCCTCTCAAGGTCACTTTTTGGGTGTGTCTTGTCATTCAAAGATCTTCATGTTAGTGTGTCATGCCCGGGGACAAATAATTATACTCTGGGGTCCACATCATGGTTGCAGTGCACCTTGAATGTATTTGGTGTCAAGTGGCTAGGGTGGGGTATAAGTTTATTGGTGACCAATGGTCTAACAAATAGTTGAAATCCTTATGCCATCCCTTCTTGAGATAAATTAGGGTTTGGCTATAGCTTCGAGAAATTTTAGGAAACATATTTTATTCCATGTTGTTTAACCTTTTGTTGTACATTAGGTCATAGTCATGCTATTAATGGAGGAAAGACTTGCTATAATGAGGGGGATAGGTTATGGTGTATTTTTGTTTTGATATTATATTGGTATAATTTTTTTTTGGATCTATTATATCTTTCTCCATGACTCTCTGGAGATACTCTATCAACAAACGTCAAATCAATATAAAATAACAAGGGTAAAGAAAGTATAAAAAATGATATTTTTTCTTTT
Organism: Pinus albicaulis; assembly: GCA_034641835.2. Classification (NCBI taxonomy): domain Eukaryota; kingdom Viridiplantae; phylum Streptophyta; class Pinopsida; order Pinales; family Pinaceae; genus Pinus; species Pinus albicaulis. Next base: position 1,254,298,508 of record CM076582.1, read on the forward strand.
ATCCCATATCTAAAAAAATCTATTGATTTATAAGTGTTTTCATGTCCATAATTGATTTGGTGGATCAATTTAATGCTCAAAATTAAAAATGTTCGAAACAGATCTAACCCAACAACAAAGAAAATATCTTGTCAACCTAATTCCAACGCAATTCATTTCACTCAAAACCGCTGTCGGATGCTCCCGATATCACGTTCTGATCGAATTGGAAATTTTTGGGTTTTGGGTTGTAGGTACACCTGGGCATCTGGCTATGTTTTTATGGGCCAATGATATGGGGAAAAGTGGCGTTGGTTGACTAGTTGTGAATTGTGCATTTTTATTGGTCAAGGGTTTGTTTATGTGGACCAAATTGAGAGAACCACATGGGAAAATTTGTGGTTGCCATGTGGTCTCCTGATGGCCTTGTAAATTTTTATTGGTCAAGTTAGGCCTCTATGGGGTTTGAAAAATGGACTTCCAGAGTGGAAGCGTGCAGTCCTACGACCATGCCACAAGTTATTCTTGCTAATAATAGTGCTTGGGTTCTATTTTAAGTTTCATAGGTTTCGTTTAGGGGGTTGGGATCAGGGTTAACCCCTAGCCCCCGATCCACCCAACCATGACACATGACGGGCAGATAGGGTCCCAAGGTTAACCTTGACCCCAAAATTTATATTATATCTCACCACATATATATTATGTCGTAACTATATTTTATATGGTAAATTACATATATTGCAAAACCAAAAGTGTAAGCTTAATGGTTATAACTCTGGCAACAGTGAAACACCAAGCATGACACATGTGAACAGTCATGGCATGGTGAAGTTTTATGTGGCAGCTTCGTTAATAGTTGTAAACCAGGTAGTCTATACATATCACATCACATGCCACATTTTTAGAGGCGGTGAAGTTTAATATGTTATGGCACATTCATCGTAAACCCCGACGGGAACCAATGTTTAAACTCCAGTTCACAAGAGGGTTGGGTTTAATGTATTAGTGCACAAATGAAACCCAACTACACCTTTCAAACCGAACATGGTTCATAACCAAGAGTCAAGATTTCGGCGGGAGATTAGTTTAAACCCTCAATTCAACGGCTATGGCTGCGCCACTTGGCGCCTTTTTATTCAGTTCATGAATGACATAGTGCATTTAACAATTCGACAAATTGCACCTGACCCGATGAGAATCTCTCCGGCGCGGGGAAAAATTGTTGCTCCAAGTGGCCGAAAAAGGTAGATTTTGTTGAATAGTTAGTGGGTGGGTGCGATTTGGAGGATAGTTAGCATGAAAATTTCTCTGGAGCATAACTCAGTCAATTTTTGACCTTTTTGAGTGCAGAAAGAGCCCAACTAGGGATTTTTGTACTATTCTGGAGCCATTATAGATTTTTTTTTTTTTCTCATTCTGAGCAATACAACTTGATGTAAACACATATTTTCGAGCATAATGAAAGAGGCCCAACATCAGAAGCTGGACTAGGAGATGTAGCCTAGGAGGGGTGAACTCCTTCATCACTTGCTGTCATGTGTATGTTGTTATGGTACTCATGTCTTCTTTATTTTCTGCAAAACTGAGTTTTAAAAACATGTTTGTGTTAATATAATTAATATAATTAGATAAAACTCCTAAAATTTTCACTTGCAATTTTCACCATAAACTCTCAAGTTTACATATACAAATCAGTTTGGTATCAGAGCTTTGGTTATTTATTTGTTTTGAGGGTTTAATTTTGTTGCAAGTGTTTCTAATGCTTACAAGGTTGAAGCTCAAAAGAGGAGAAGGAAAGCTTGTGGTATGAAATACTCAAGTTAGGTTAAGGAGAGCACATTTGCCACAATCTCCACCACAAATTTCACCTCAAGTTTCACCAAAATCCTCATTTTTGGTATGAGAGCTTTGGATTCTAGGGTTTCACTGCTACAAATAGGTCATCTTGGAATGTTTTCTATAACATTTTTTTATATGAAGGTTTAGAATCTGAAAAAACCCATTTGAGCCAAACTCTTGAGGAACTTTGTGTAAAAATTTCAAATCTTTGTTCACTATATTTTTGGAGATATGATCTAAGGAAGTTAGGGTTTTTGTAGGCTCCAGAATTTCATCTCAAACAGGTGGCCGAGGGTAAATCATCATAAATTTCATTCCAGACATCAGATTGGAATTCTGTAAAAAGTGACTGAAATTGCATGGAATTTAGTTTCTTGAGTATTGATTTTAGAGGCGAAGGTCAAAACAGTGACACGTGGCACAACGTACAAGTTCGTTTTGCTAAACCAACCCATAATTTTGTCATTGTGGGTGATTGGGCATAAATTTATCTTGAATAATCAAAATTAGGTCTGACATGTGGCATTGGAAAGAAGACTCAGAGGGCTACATCAAGACCAAAGTTCAGATCTTGAAGATCCGAAACTATGTAATTACAAATATTTCAATATCGAGCTCCTAAAAGAAAGAAAAAGGTGGGTATTTTTAAAAACAAAATTGCATAACTTTTGTTTGAAAAATCAGTTTGAAGTGATTCCAAGGGAATATTGAAGCATAGATATCAGTATTGAGTTCTATAATGTCTCCCCAAAATAATTCCACACCCATTAAGCCATCATAAAGCTCTACTATGACACATGAAGAGGAATAAGTGCAACATGATATAACAAAATTACGAGACTAAGTGCAACAAATTTCGTTCTCGCAAAAAGTAACCAAAAATGAAATGGAAGCTAAGATGGATGGTTTGAAGAAAGGCATGGAAACTAATATGGATGGTTTGAAGAATGGAATAGAAGACAATATGGATGACATGGAAGCTAATATCGTTGGTATAGAAGAAAAAATGAAAGGCAACATGGAAGACATGAAGGATGATCTAAAAACAGACATGGAAGGTTTGAAGGAAGGTTTGGCAAAGTTGATACAAGAAATGATTCCTAATGGTGAAAAGGTAGTAGAGGAAACTCATGAAGAGAATAAAATATATGTTAATCATGATTTCATAGACTCTAATGTTGGATTGAAGACCCACCATATTCCAAAGAGAGATACGAGGAAGTTTGATGGCAAGGATCCCATAACATGGATACTACAGATAGAGAAATACTTTGATGTCCGTAATGTGCAAAGCATGCAAAAGGTACACATTGCAACTTTATATTTAGAAACCAATACATTTTTATGGTATCGATGGCTTTGCTCTCAAAAAAAAATTGTCACTTGGTCAATTTTTACGAAGGAAATGATAGCACATTATGAGGATACGAAGAGAAACACCTTCTTTAGCCAATTGATAAATATCAAACAAAAGGGTTCAATGGTGGAACACACTCTGGACATCCAAAAATTCAATATAAGGGTAAATGATATTCCAGAGGAGCACATGATTGATGTATTCATAGGGACTTTAAAGGATAACATCCAACATGAGGTTCGGCTTTGGGAACCTAATTAATTGGAGAAGGCATTCAGACTGGCAAGAAAAATTGAAAGAAAAATTATGGTGACAAGGAAGCCTACCAATCACAAATATAAAGATGGAAGTTTTGCTACTCCTAGAATTAAACAACCTACAAGGTTGACACCACAAAAATTGGAAGAAAAAATAGAAAAAGGGATTTGTTGTAATTGTGATAGAAAATACACTAAAGGTCATAAGTGTGCCGAGAAGAAATTATTTTACATAGATTGTGAAGAGGAGGAAGAAAGAAATAAGAAACTTCCAAAGAAGAGGAAATACACCGGGAACTAACCCTAGAGGAATAAGAAATGAATCTGACCATATCCTGTAATGCATTGGCAGGAATTACCACTCCTCAAACTCTCAAGGTAGGACATATCAAGAAGAGTGATGGTTGATTCAAGTAGTACCCATAATTTTATTCATTATAAGGGAACCAATGAATTGAATTGCTTCCTATACCCAGCACGAGAGTGTCAAGTGATGGTTGCAAATGGAGGAACTATAAATTGCTTTGGAAAGTACCATAATATCAAGCTAACCATGGGGGAATATGTATTGAATATTCCAATGATCTCCATTCCAATGGGTGGTGCTGATGTTGTACTAGGAGTATGATGGTTACAATCTTTGGGGATGGTAGCTTTTAATTTTCAAGAACTTTTCTTGATTTTTTTTTTTTTGGAAGGAAATGAAGTTGAATTACGAATTATCGCAGGGAAGCCGAGAAAGATAATCAACACTAATGTCATGAAAAATATTTTGAAGAAATAACAACGAGGCATAATTGCATGATTATGCTCACTAGAGGTTCAAACATCAAAATCATCTATGTCTCCAGATCACCAAAAAGTATTGGACCAATCATTATAAGGTGTTTGAGACTCCCAAAAGACTCCCACCTATTTGTGATCATGATCATGCTATTCGTTTGATTCCAGGAGGTGTTCCTCCAAACATTAGGCTTTACAAATATCCTTATGCTCAAAAGAGTGAGACTGAACATATGGCTGCAGAAATGCTAGATGACGGTATAATTCAACCTAGTCAAAGTTATTTCTCTGCTCTAGTAGTATTGGTACACAAGAAGGATGGATCATGACGTATGTGTCCTATTGTAGGGAGCTCAAAAAGCTCACTATTAAAGATAACTTTACTATCTTGGTCATTGATGAATTATTAGATGAATTACATGGAGAAATTTACTTCACCAAGCACGATATTCGTTTTGGATATCATCAAATTAGAATGAAGACTAAAGACATTTCGAAAAAAACATTCAGAACTCATGAGGGTCCTTATGAATTTTTGGTCATGCCTTTTTGTCTTAATAATGTACCTTCCACATTTCAAGGTTTGATGAATTCCATTTTCAAACCCTTCCTTAGAAAATTTGTGTTATTATTTTTTGATGATATACTAATTTACAACAAGTCTTGGAAGGATCATGTTCAACATGTTGACAAGGTGCTCAAACTATTAGAGGAGAAATAATTATATGAAAAAACCTCCAAACATTTCTTTGGAGTATAGGAGGTGGAATATTTGGGTCATATTGTATCTCATGAGGGCATTAAGGTAGACCCTAACAAAATTAAATCCATTAAGGAATGGAAATTCCCCATAACCATAAAGAATCTTCAATGATTTCTAGGGTTAACATGGTATTATCGCAAGTTTTTTAAGAATTATGGGAGAATATAAGCACCTCTAACATCATTACTGAAGAAAGATGCATTTTCTTGGACTTCGGAAGCAACTAAGGCCTTTGAACATCTTAAAGAGGCAATGTGCCAAGCATTGGTCTTAGCTATGCCAGACTTCAAAAAACTTTTATTGTGGAATGTGATGCCTCGAGAAATGGAATTTGTGCAGTTTTAATGAAAGAAGGAAGACCCATTGCTTTTGAAAGTCGTTCAATCATAGGAAAGTATTTACAAAAAACTATTTATGAGTTGGAAATGTTGGCAATACTACATGCACTAAAACAATGGTGACCTTACTTAATGGGAAGACACTTCAAGGTAAAAACAGATCATGATAGTCTTAAATACTCTTTGGAACAAAGGTTATATTCAGAAGAGCAGCAAAAATGGCTCAGAAATATGTTGGGTTATTACTTTGAAACCATCTACAAAAAATGGAAGCAAAATGTTGTTGCAGATGCACTCTCAAGAAAGGATTAGGATGTGGAATTATTTCTTTGTTCCATTTCTATTATCCAACCTGAGTGGATAACCGAAGCAAGGGATCAATGGAAGAATGATGAAGAGGTGTGGGCACTCATTCAAAATTTGCAGCAAGATCCTAGTACATCTGAAACATTTAACTGGAAAAATGATTCATTATGGTAGAAATATTTCTTATATCTTTGTAAGTATTCCCTATTCTAACAAAATATTCTTTTGGAATTGCACACCTCTCCCTTGGGAGGGAACTAAGTATTTTTAAAAACTTACCACAGGGTCAAGAAGGAATTTTTTTGGGATGGCCTTAAATATGACATTCAAAATTTTCTGGAAGAATGCTTGGTTTTCCAACAAAATAAAGTTGAGACAATTAATACCCCAAGTCTGTTACAACCTTTATCCATTCCAATTCAACGTTGGGAGGAGGTTTCAATGGATTTTATCACAGGTATATCCAATTTTGAAGGAAAGACTACAATCATGGTGGTAGTTGAAAAAATTACCAAGTATGCACACTTTTGTGCATTATCTCATCTATTTAAAGCAAGTAAAATTGCTACTGCATTTATGGAAATAATTAAAAATTACATGAAAACCCAAAGATCCTTATAAGCGATAGAGATCCCATTTTTACAGGAATTTTTTGGACGAAATTATTTTCTTGTTTGGGTACTTAATTAGCTTATAGCTCATCATATCATCCTCAATCTGATGGGAAAAATGAGATAGTGAAAAAATGTTTGGAAGGATATCTTCCTTGCTTTGTATCTGATAAACAGACACAATGGGTTAAGTGGTTACCTCTGGTTGAATGGTGGTATAACAATTCCTTCCATACTGCAGCAAAAATGACCCCATTTATGGAACTTTATGGATATCATCCACCATCCATCACATCATATTTAAGAGAAAATTCTAAGGTCCAAGTAGTGGAAGATCACATCAAGCGTCAACAATAAGTTCTCCAACTCTTAAAGGATAACGTCACTTTGTGCATAATCAAATGAAACAATAAACATATTAGTATTGCAGCGAAAGAAGTTTTTGATGTAGGCAACTGGGTATTTTTACGGCTACAACCATACAAAGAAATATCCCTCATGCAAGCTAAGAAGGATAATAAATTATCTCCAGAGTATTATGGTCCTTACAAGGTGTTGCAAAATATTGGTACTATGGCATACAAATTGGAGCTTCCTGCATCTTCCTGAGTGCACCCAGTTTTCCATGTTTCATGCTTAAAGAAGGTTATAGGTGACAAGCTCCTAGTTCAAACAATATTTCTAGAAATTGATGAAAAAGGAATAATCATATAGGAACCTGAAGCAGTCATAGAAGAAGTACTCGGCAGCTACGAAATCGATCAATTTTAGAGTATCTCATCAAGTGGAAGAACTTACCTGCTGAAGATTCGACATGGCTAAGGATGAGAATTTTGTACAAAAGGATCTATAACTACTCAAGCGTTGAGGACAACAATTTTTTGAAGGAGAGGGGCATGCTAGGTCCCTTTAATACTAGTGTATCCCCTTGTTTTTATTGTTATTATAACCCCCTTATTTTTATTGTTGGGCCCATGTAGTCCCCATATTATTATTATTGTGCCCCATAGAAGCCCACTATTGTTATTGTTGTGCCCTTACATTGTTATTTTTATGTCGGCTAGGATTATATTGTGACCCATTGGACTCCTATATATAAAAAATAAGGTTTTTTTCATTTGTATCATCTAAAAATTGTTCATTTATATAATGTAAATGAGGTTTACCCTATGAATAAGTTGATTTCTAAGTCGTTGATCTAGTTTTTCTTCTATTTTGTGAGCTGGTTTCATAACATTTGAGGATAAGAATGCTTTCAGAAAATCATTCTTTGACATGACACAAATGGTGAAAGTTTTATATGAAGATAAGAATACAAGTTTGCAAGGTTATAACTCCATTCCTCCAAAGGGAGATGGAGATAAGCCTTCAAAAGGGAATGGAGGGAATGGTGATAAACCACCTTTAACTCCACCTTTATCTTCATCTCCATCCTCACCACCATCTTCACCTTAATTATTTTCCACAACCACCCCTTCAAAAACACCTCCACATTCTCCAAAGGGACATGGTAGAACTCCACTTTTGAAAGATGACATAAAGTTTGAATTTCCTATGTATAATGGAGAGGTAAATGCTGAGAAATTAGATAATTGGATTCGCTAGCTTGAAGTGTATTAAAATATACAAAGGATAAAGGATGATGAAACTAAGATTCAACTTGCTTCATTAAGGTTGGAAAGTGAAACACTCATTTTTTGGGAAGAATAAACTCAAGAGGACATGAAGAAACTCTTGAGATTTTTTGTATTCGGGGTAGCATCAAGTGTGCTCTAGCTCCAAAATTTTGTGAAGGGACTAGAGTACACTTTATCTACGATACCCATAAATGGATTTGAGAAATTTCAGTTGGTGTTCAATTTATTCAAATAATTAATTATTTTTAATGGATTTATTAAGTCTAACTTAGGAAAATAAAATAATTAAAGTGAATTAATTAACACATGTGATGAAATTGTCTTAAGTCACATGGATCAAGAAATATTTTAATCTCAGCTGTTGATGGATGATTTAATCTTGGTCGTTAAGGGTTCAATGAAAAATTATAAGTGAAAGGCTTGAGGGTCAGTTGAAGACACACATTTTGGTAGAGCTGAGGAAAAGATCCAGAATACTAGGGCGAGTTTGCTAAGAATTTCTGGAGGAATTTCCTACAGTGAGGGGTAGTGTTGGCTAAGGGAATGATCTGATTCCAAGAGCCAAGATTCAGTAAGAGGTAGAGGAGCAGCAACAAGGATAGTGCAGAGAAGCAGAGCAACAACTATGCAGATGCTGGGAAACTACTATGCAGGTGCTACATAAGACAACAAAGAGGCACTACGAAGCTTCATAAATCATGCATAGGGTCTCTTAGGGCCAACGTTAGGCTGTGGTACCCTTCTAGGGGTTACACAGTCCCTTCTAGTGCAGCGCAGTGGCATTTGAGGCTAGCAGGGCTGACGATGGGGCTTCAGGGGCAGCGTTGAGGGTTTCTAGGGTCAGATCCGGGCAGAGTCCTGTAAATCTCATTTAAGGGTGTTGATCAGTCAGATATTTGGCACTAGATATTTAGGTTAGATGCAGATTTGATATATTTTATTCTCTGTTAGGTTTTCCATATCTGGAACCCAGATTTACTTTACTCAGAACTACTTAATAATAAACCCTCATATTTGCTGCACCGGTTTTCCCGATTTGGGTTTTTCTAGGGACTTATGTCAAAAAATCCATGTGTCACTTTTTTGCATGAGTGTATTATTCCGTAAATGATTTGCATGTGTAGGCTGTAGTTGTGATTATTTTCAGTATTTTCTGAATCTAATTTCTGAAAATAACTTGTATTAATTAAATCAAGTAGGAGAAAATAAACCAATACACTGTAGTAGAATTTTCACATGGTTTCCTAGCGATAACAGATCAAGCTGAATCTCCAAAAATCAACTGAAGAAATATTTTTTTTGTAGGGTGGCAGAAGAAGCAGCAGATTCGGAAAGGGCATCTTGATAGTAGGGGAAAGCATATCCAGGAGACAACGTTGAAGTTGCAGAAGGCCTTTAGGCTTACAAAGACCTCTGCTAGGGCAACGTAAGGACTGTGTCACCCAGTCCGGGGTTACGCAGTCCACTTCTGAGAAGATCTGGGACTGCGCTAGGCCAGCTTGGAAGATGTAGTCCAATCACTTCTCCTGTTGCAGAAGAATTTTTCCAAGATCCGGAAGCATTGCTTCAGATATTTAGCAGTACTAGTGGGGTAGAGATTCTGCAAGTGCAGAATTGTACCTAGCTAAGGAAAGAAAGGTGGGAGGAAGAGAGTTACTCAGTATATCTAAGCCAAACAGATCTGAGATTCGATCAGGAGGATCGAAGAAAACTGTCCGTTTGAGTTTTAGTGGAATATTTCCAGGAGGGAGGTAAATTTTTCAACAGAAGAAAATACTAGAGGGTTTATAGTCACCAATAAACCTAGATCCAGAGGGATAAGTACTGTTTCTTTTAGATCTGAGAAAATATGGCTTGATATGGACTGAGGGATCAAGATAGATTGGACGACATGTCTAACTGTATTATCTGGAAATCCATAATCCTCTCAGTTCTGGATGAGTATGGACTCAAAGAGCATGCAGAGAAGGTCCTTTCTGTACCAAATGATGAAGATCCACTCAAGAAGTATGAAGGAAATCAAGCGCGGACTAAGCGTTTGACCATAGACAGAGTCAAGGACCACGTGATTCCTCATATTTCTAGTAAGACTACAACAAATGACACGTGGAAAACATTGTAGATGATGTACCAAGGAGGCTCTATGAAAAGAAGAATGCTTCTTGAGAATCAGATGTTGATGTTCCAAATGATGAAGGGAGAAGAGATAGATCCATTCCTATTCAGAATTCAAGCTATTTGAGACCAATTGATTGGCATGGGTTCTAATCCAGATGAAGGGCTCCTAGCGAGGATGACCCTAAATGTTGTTTCTGAAGAATGGGAAACATTTTTCCAGAGCATTCTGGGAAGGGAAGCGTTACCATCATGGGTAGATATGTGGGCTATTATTTTCCATGAGGAGATCAGGAGGATCACCAAGAAGCAATATATTAGTGGAGGAAGCAGATCAGCTAGAGTGAAGAAAAAAGAGGAGGAGGATGCAGCCCTTGCATGAAGGGGAAAGAAGCAAGGGAAGAAGAATAAGGACCTCTCCAAGGTCCAGTGATTTAACTATGGTGATCTTGGTCATTTCACCAGCAGTTGTCCTAAGAAGATGGACAAAGGATCTTATGATTCCAAGGATACATCAACAAATGACAATGGCTCTAGTGATGATGCAGCCATGAGTGCTCATGCCCCTTGAGAGAAGAGGTGGGGTGACATGGATCTATAGAGAGCTATAGATTTTGGTGGGATCCTTGAGTTAACCCTACTCTTGGATCACATACAAGCTATGGGAGCCTTAAGGCGGTAGAAAAATGAGTCAGGAGATGGTTGCAGATGACCACATTGAAGTGGAAGAGGGAGCTGAAGAGCTGAAGAGGGAGTAGCATAATGCAGAGGCAACAAAAACTTGGAGGCAACAACATCGATAGGCTGATGGGACTTCAACAACGGACAGAAGCTGGGCTCACGCAGTGCAGTGTTGCAGCATGATAGTTTCTCCAAGAGGACAATGTGAATCAACATCCAGGGAGCTTCAGTGATGGACAGAAATTTGACTTGTCTGTCAAACAATTGGGTAGAGTCTTTCAGTTGCTTACTTCTTAGCAACTGAGTTGCAGTGCAGCAATTAGTAGTGGCAGTGCTATGGGAAGCATGATGCAACAATTTGAGAGGGAGCTGCATTACAAATGTGGCAGTGGCATGGGTAGTAGTATAGAGAGAAACAATACAGTAGATGGAGGGTAGTAGGCCAAGCATAAACAACACAGATCCAATACTCAATATCTTGTGATACATGGTGTGATGTATTGCTAGAGCACACTCGAGATGCTGAGAGGGAGTGTTGATATTTTGTGTATTTGGGGTAGCATCAGTTGTGCTCTAGCTCCCAAAATTTGTGAGGGGACTAGAGTACACTTGATATATAAGACCCATAAATGGATTTGAGAAATTTCAGTTGATGTTCAAGTTATTCAAATAATTAATTATTTTTAATGGATTTCCTAAGTCTAACTTAGGAAAATAAAATAATTAAAGTGAATTAATTAACACATGTGCTGAAATTGTCTTAAGTCACATGGATCAAGAAGTCTTTTAATCTCTCCCGTTGATGGATGATTTAATCTAGGTCATTGAAGGGTTCAACAAAAAATTATAAGAGAAAGGCTTGAGGGTCAATTGAAGACACACATTTTGGCAGAACTGAGGAATAGATATGGAATTCTAGGGCGGGCTTGCTAAGAATTTATGGAGGAATTTTCTGCAGTTAGGGGTAGTGTTGGCTGAGGGAATGATCTAATTCCAAGAGCCAAGAGTCAGTAAGAGGCAGAGGAGCAACAATAAGGACAACACAGAGAAGTAGAGCAGCAGTTACGCAAGTGCTACGCAGCCGCTACGTAGTTACTAGGCAGGACATTGCAGAGGCACTGGGAGGCTTCAAAAATCAGACAGAGGGTCTTTTAGGGCCAATGTTAGGTTGTGGGAACCTTTCAAGGGTTACGCAGTCCCTTCTGGTGTAGCACAATGGCATTTGAGGCTAGCAGGGCTGACGCTGGGGCTTTAGCAGCAGCACTGAGGGTTTCTAGAGTCAGATCCGGGCTGAGTCCTGTAAATCCCGTTTGACGGTGTGGATCAGTCATATATTTGGTACTATATCTTTAGGTTAGCTGCATATTTGATATATTTTATTCTCTGTTGGGTTTTCTAGATCTCGAACCTAGATTTACTGTACTCAGAACTACTTAATAATAAACCCTCATATCTGCTGCATTGGTTTTCTCGCTTTAGTTTTTTTTCGGGGACTTATGTCCAAAAATCCATGTTTCACTTTGTTGTATGAGTGTATTATTTAGTAAATGATCTACATGTGTAGGCTGTAGTTGTGTTTATTTTCGGTATTTTCTGATTCTAATTTCTGAAAATAACTTGTATGAACTAAATCAAGTAGGAGAAAATAAACCAATACACTGCAGTAGAATTTTCACAGAAACATGATAAGGTTTTATCCTCTTGGAATGATTTTTTTGTTTCATTAAGAGGACAATTTTATCCATTAACATAAATGCAGAAAGCTATCATGGATTGGAAAAACTTTAGGCAATTAAAGGGTCAAAGTGTGCATATTTATACCCAAGAGTTTAGAAGGAGAGCATTAATATTGGGTGTAGATTTATCATTTCACGACACTTTACACAAATACAATGGATGTTTACATAGTTACTTGAGACACACTATTCTCATGTTTAACCCTACAAGTTTAGATGAAGTTTGTGTACAATACAGACATCTAGAAGCAAGAGGGAAACATGTTTATGATGAAACGAGTGAGAACACATTTGAGTCTTGTTGAGGCTACTTTTTGTCTATTCTTGCTCACCTTATTTGCCTCTTTTGCCCCAGTTTTGACACATATATACTTCCTTTTTCCTCTCTTTATCCCTAATATGGTCAAACTTCCATCAATCCTTGTTCAAGGTAAAAGGCAGTACAAGTATAGTTGTTTCTACTATTCTATAGCTAGTTTAGGCATTTTTAGTAACATGCTTATTTGTAACTTACTATTATGGGTAGAATGATGGATTTCTTGCAGGACCTGTTTGATTAGCTCTTTGACTTGGAGGAAAACTATGTTCCTACAACCATCTTTTAGTTGATATGCCAGCATGCCTCAAGATAGAAGCTCCAACTCAAAGCTCCAACTCAAAAAATTTGATGCTCCTTCCAGCACTTCAACAAATTCAAAGATTGGTGAAGGACCAGCTGGCCACTATACATATAATGGAGTTCATTTAACAAGAATAAGGAACATTTTTCCTATAGCAGCATGCAGTTTTTAATAAGGAACTAATCGTGTAAATTTAGGACAGAGTAATGCAATTTCGTGGATTACCATATCTATGGTTTCCAACATCCTAATTTGTAATAGAATTGCTACTAATTATGTAAGTAAGTATGCCTATAAAGGCAGATACATCTGGTTTGATGAGGAGGTTAATGTATTTTCGTTTTCAGTTGTCAATACTAAGCTACGATTTCATGTTCTGTTGGTGAAAACCGAATTGCAATTACTCTAATTCGTTCTTGATTTTCCATGAACTTTTGTGGATTTGATGAACTTCTGAGTTAATTTGCTGTAAGTGTAACTAGGAATGTAATCCAATGCTTTCCCGGGTGTGGCAAGGGCCCACCACAACCGGTTCAGCTCCGTAGACATAGCTGTTAGGGTCTCTGTAATTTGCAAGATTGGAAAATACAAACTGCAAAGCCTACATATGAACCACTTTGGGATTCTGGGATCTAGCCCTCCTGAATCCAGAGAGGGATCTCTCTATAAGTGCAAAGATTGATTTATCTTAAGGCTTTTAGTGTGATATTAGGCTAGTTATTAAGAACAAGGGTTTTTTGTTTGTTTTGGTTGGGCAAGGATATAATGAAGGTGAAGGAAGTCTAAATGAAGAGTGAAGGTGTATGTAGGTGAAAGAATGGTTCAGCTAATAAGATAGGCAAGGAGCATCTTCAATCCATTGGGCTATGGAGTCATAGAGGATTTAATTAAAACAACAAGTCTACAAAGGTTACCATGGCACAAGTCATCTAAATCTCAAGATCCTTTAAGATTAAATGATGGAATGGAACATTAAAAGTGTTGTGAAGGTGGAAGAAGCCAATAATTTCAACAAGGATTTATCAAATTTCCGAACAAGAAAAGCCTTTTTAAGTAACTGTTTGAAACTAGCTAAAGGACAGAGCTAACCATAGACTTCTTTGGAAAAGCTTGTATTAAAGCTATCTTATCAGACAAAAAATCAAGTAATCCACATGACTACTTTCAGAAAGGATGAAAACATATAAGAAAAAAAAGTGTAGCTTAATATCAAGTCAGATACATTAAAATCTAGGCCTGCTTTCAACATACTCTAAGGGAAGCTTTCAAACAACCTTTGGAGCAAGAAATAGAAGACAGGGAAAACCATAAAATTTCCTAGTCCAACTCTACTTAGCATGTAATGAAAATATCATTCAATAACTTCCTTTCAAGTTTAGCACTTCAAGACATGGACTAACCAACATTCCTTGATAATGTTTACACTTAACTTAAGACATTCTTAAATACACAAAGGAGGAAAACATAAAGATAAAGATTATTAGTGAGAGTAGGGTACTTTTAAGGGTAAATCCTATCTCTATATTTGCTGTTCTTTATCAAAGAAAATGGATAGTATGAAAAACATGAAAGAAGACAATTTACAATAAGAAAAACATCACCATTAATGTAGACCAGGATCCCATGGAATTTGACTCGTATATTGATGTTCAAACCAATACAATCTTCAAGTCTATAAGGTCTTAGCAACTCAGAAAACTTTCTCTTCTCAACCTAGTTTTCTCCCATTATTTACAGAGCTTCAGCAACTTCATAAAACTATTTACATGCAACAGATATCCAGAGACCAACCCTTTACAATGTGCTACTCAAGGAGGTTTTATAAGAAAATGAGGAGGTGGAAGAGTTTCTAGGGTTCAAGTATCATTAATTCTACACTTAATGCAATTCCTAGCCTTGAAAACCATGCAAGACATAAGGCAGGAATGCATTCTATCTATTACTCTATCTCATAACTCAGTTTTCAGTTTTTTAGGCTTAGTGGATGAGAAGATTGAATTTAAGGTTCTTTCTTATCCTTTCAATAACTTCGTTGACAGTTTGAAATAAGTTCTTTTTTTTGAAATAACTGTTCAGCTGTCTTTAGGCAAATATCTTCTGAATAGGAAATAACTATGCCTTCTGTTGATTTATGGAAGCAGTAGGTGGCTCTTTGGTAGCTGAAGAGGATTTAATTAGCCTCTGATGTGGTAGTCGAGGCCTCCTTTGCTGATATTTTCCTTTGTTTTTCCTTAAAAAACCTTTAATCTGCTTTACTCTGTGTTTTTAGGCATAATTATGCCTTGATATTTGTTCTCGGATCTTTTATTCCTTACTGAATGTGGGTTAGGCCTTTGATCCTCGAATTGGTGCCTTAATCCCTTTTAAATCTATTTGAAATCATTAATCTTCACTTATGCATTGATACTCTTTGTTTATTTGATGTTCACTGTGTTTTTGTTGTTTATTGCAAGCGCGTAGAGGTTTTATATGATATCGCCAATGCTCATGAAACATGGGTAAAATCGCAGTTTGAACCCTGTAAATTCCCTTTTCATGTGAATAATTGGCCAGGGGATCGTCATCCCTGGCCTTAGAATTAATTTAAAACTATGGAAGAAACCTTTATAACCTGCAAAAAACAAACAAACGTTAAGAAAAACTCGTGAAAAATAGGTTAAGATTGCTTTGGACGGTTTGGGAGTGAATTTAAATCGGAGCTGTCTATTGGAGCTCCCATGTTTGGCCAGATTGGCAAGACCAAAGATGAGACAACATCAGAACCACTTTGTAGCCCTAGGATCTAGCCCTCCTGGACCTGGAGAGGGATCTATCGAATAAGACAAAGAATGATATATCTTTGAAGCTCGAAAAGAGATGTTAGGCTAGGTATGAAGCACAAGGGGGGTTTAAAAGGATTGGGTCGGTTATCGGTTGGGTCATGAGATCATAGACTGAGAAGGTAATGGGAAAAAATGAACAGAGTAGTAGGACGTTTCGGCAAAAGAGAATGAGTCAAGACTGTGCCATCCATTGGGCTATGGAGTCATGAAAGGAGATTACTCACAAACAACTAGCCAAGGCTTTCATAGGGCACGTCATCTATACTAAGGGATCTTCAAGATAGATGATGGAATGGAAAAATAAGGAAATAAAAGTAAAAAACAAAGGATAGCCTGAGATCAGAACAGAGGTCATCTAACTCCAGATTTGCTTTGGCGTACCCAATAAGGAAAAATAAAAAGATTTAAACATAGAACCGGGCCTGAGATTAGAGAAGGGTTTTTAACCTTCAATGCTTCGACATCGGCTTGTGGGATCTTGGAAAGGTCAATCTATCGAACAAGGACCCCAGTGGACAGGGCTTACACTAAATCCCCAGTATCCCAAATCCTCTATCTTAAACCCAAACAAGAACAACCAAGCAGCAAACTCCGAGTTCACACATCAGCTAGCAGGGAATAACAACTGTTACACTGGTTAAACCACGAGAGACTGCCCTCGTATTTCACTATCAGCAGAAAACATTGAAGGTAGGGAGAGTAGAAACATAGGGTACCATGTGTTGAGTCTCAAAAGTGTTTTCCATATTCATACATATTTCCATTATGTCATAACCATTTAGCTCTTATTTCATAGCCATCTGACCTAAAGCCCTACATCAAATAACCATTTTTCATAAATATATGGGTTAGGATCCTTGTTTTCCAAAGTTATTTATTTTATGTATTTTAAGTGAATTTATGATTAGAAACTAGAAAATTAACATAGTTTCATATATCTATATATGTGTTATGAGTTTTGTGACATGTGTAGGTCAAAAGGAGACTTCTAGAAGAGCCTTATGTGGCACTCTAAGGCCAAATTCGAATTTGGTTGGAGAAGATCATGGGATCATGAGAACATGTGTCTCATTTCCTTGTTGTATTGAAACTCTAAGAGAATATGTGTCTCATTTATTAGTTGTGTTGAAACTCTAGAAAGACATATGTCTTATCATTTCCTATTTTGATTGTAACTCTAGAGTTGGAGGGAGAGATTCATGGACTCCCATTAATGAGATAACTTCTCATATTTTGTATAAATAGGAGAAGCTTTCTCCTATCATGGGTAATGAGAAAATAGGAGAAGGAGAGAAAGGAATAGAGAGTCTTTTGTAACAAAGTTTAAAATGGAATGGGATGTAGATTTGTGAGGTTTTCAATAAAGAAATTCAGTTCTTTGATGCTTTTTCGATTACAATTTTAAGGAGCTGAAGCTAAGGATTACACCAAATTGGTAGCAGAGGGCCCCTGCTATTCAAGGAGGTTTTGCATGTTTTCTAGATAATTTGCTTTCAATTATGTTTTGTCATATTTCCTTACTTAGATTTCTTTCTGAAATCATAGCTTTTAGCATTATTTTTCATGTCATTTGCTTAGATAAAGGATCCTCATGATATTGTAGTTAGTCTCTTTCTCAAGCTCTTCCAAAACATCTTTATTAAATGAATGGGATTCAATTGTGATATTTTGAGTTATTAGCATTTCATTTTCTGTTATTTAGTTTTTAGTGTTTACATTATATTTCTTTAGGCAGAGTCAGTAAGAGGGCCAGAAGCTTCTGGTTTCATCCTTTCTAGTAAAGGTGAAATAACTAGTAAAAGCCCCTACTGTCAATCTCTGTATAAGAAATATTTTTTTCACACAATTTTAGATTAGATTCCTCATTATACTGTAATTAGTCTCTTTCACAAGCTCTTCCAAAAGACCTTTAATTCACGAATGGGACTAAGTTGTAGTATTGTGAGTTATTGATTGTTTTGTTTCATAGAAGATCCTTATCACATTATGATTAATCTCTTTCAAAAAGCTCTTCCAATAAACCTTTAACTCATGAATGAGATTTAGTTGTAATGTTATAAGTTGTTTCAACATTTCATAGGAGATCCTTACTACATTATAGTAATCTTTTTCTCAAGCTCTTCCAACAAACCTTTATCAAATGAATGAGATTTCACTATAATGTTTTAAGTTACTTTTCTGTTTTGCAATTAGATTAAAAGATCCTCATTATCTTACAATCATTCTTTTTCTTAAAAAGCTCTTCCAACATATCAATATTAGATGAAAGAGATTTGGTTGTATTATGTTGAGTTACATTTCATGTTCATTCGCAAGCTAGGATATCCATGAATTAGAATGTTCTGTTTTTCACCATTTTCCTAATTAGGGATAGAACTTACAATTACACTCTGTTTTGAGTCTAAGGTTTCCTTTTCTTTTCTTTTTGACATAGATTTGATTTCATCTTTTGAACATAAGTACTAAAAAGACAAAACCCCCAAAAACATCAATAAAATACATACAACGAAGTAAGGAAGAGGTCACTTAAGCACATATAGTGCACCACACTTCATCAGTTTACTAGCCCTGGTTGATAATTTATGTTAGCAATTAGGACACTAAATTGACTACACATTTTGGCGCCATTGCTGGAGAAGTGTAATTAGGAGACCTTATTTCTTACATCTAAAAAAAAAAAAAAATAATAATTCTTGAGTATGCTCTCCTCCTGCACTTTGTGTGATCTGCAGGATCAGAAAAAGGATTGTTATGTAAAAAAAATTTAATAATTCTTGAGTATGCTCTCCTCCTCCACTTTGTGTGATCTGGAGGATCAGAAAAAGAATTGTTATGTAAAAAAAAAAAAATGAGGGAGACAAAATAAACTTCATCATTTCAATTGATTCAAAAAAAATAAATAATAAAAATAATAAAAAAAATTCAATAAATTGTTTTGTTTAGTAAAATACATATGTATATTTTTAATTATTAAAAATATAACATATGTCATTTTATTAACAAAAACAAATTAAAAAAAAAAAAAAATCTCTATTGTTATCACTAAGGTGTATAATGCACTCCTTTACTAAACTCCCTGTAAAATGCACTTAGGAAACTTTCATACACATGTAAGCACTTGTAACCACTGCCCTCTACCATCTCGATCCTTGACCATTTGCATTCACATAACTGCTGGAGTTTTTACACCAGAGCCAACCCGCCCAAACAGCATTGTACTCTATAAAGGAAGGTCGATAAAATCCATCTCAAATGACTCGGTTGGAAGCATGAATAAGCAGGGCAACGACTACTTCTTCCCGCTTACAACTGTTGCGAAGTCATCTGCAACAATAAGAGCAGCCCAGCCACTCAACCATGTCATCTCCACCATAATTCACAGCAGTTTGATCTCAGATATCTGTCCACAGTCCAAGTACTGTTCAGGATCTGAGCTGCAAGAGTTTCTAAATCCGAGTCTTCAAGTTTGCTGAGCGATCAAATGTTGCAAAGATATTCAGCAGAATAAAACGGTGAGCAGTTCCATTTTTCAAGGGAGGTAAAAAAATCTGATTTGGATTAGTTGTCTCGGTGGCATATATCAGAATGACACATACAAATTTGATAATCAAACAAATCATTGCCGCAACAAATAAATTTCACAGAAAACGCAACTGTTTTTGACACGTTATTTTGAAACACGGTTACTGGTTTACTGAAGATGAATTTGAAAAATCCACGACATGGGTTTTTCCGGGAACGGGGGTAATTAGATAACTCAGAATTTTTTTTAAGAAATTCGTGGCGGTTTGGGAGAATTTTCCGGTTCTTCAGAGCCCTGTGTCACTGTCTGCGTGAGAAAAAAAACGGTTTTCATTAATTCCATTAAATCAAAAAAAAAAAAAAAACAAAAACAACGGGATCAGAGTTGGCCACAAGAGAGCTCTTAGCTGTTGCAACTCCTGGACAAGTGACTGAGGTGGAGCTGAATCGTGCCAAAAAAAATTCTACGAAGTCCGCTGTTTTGATGAACTTGGAGTCAAGGATGGTTGTGACAGAGGATATAGGGAGACAAATCTTGACATATGGGCAGAGAAAACCAGTTGAGCATTTCTTGAAGGTTCTCAACGAAGTGACTTTGAATGATATTCCAAATATTGCACAGAAAATAATTTCGACACCATTAACCATGGCTTCGTGGGGAGATGTTATCCAGGTCCCAAGCTATGATGGTGTCAGTCGACTGTTTCATTCAAAGTGATGGATAATGACATTTGGAACATCAATATTTAAAATTTTGATACATTTTTAGGTTACAAACATTCAAGAATTGATCATTAGCAGGTTTGCATGATGAACTTTAGATGTCCTGCATTGTCATCACTCATTTTCCCTTCCTGTAAAATGTGGTTCTGATCATTAATGATTTGTATTTGGCTCAATATTTCATCTTGAGGCCCATGGTTGCGGAAAATGAAAGTTAAGGTGGTTTTGAGAGGTGGGAAATAAATTCCGAAAGTTTTGTTGATCATGTAGTTTTTGTTTTTATATATTTAGCAGTAAAAAAACAAAAACAAATTATGTATGGCTTCAAAATCTATTGTCTTCATGATTGCAGCTTGAAAAAAATTTCATACATAATGTGGAGAATGATTCTTGACCTCTAAAAAAAAAATGGCATTTCTCTTTTGATTTTGTTATTTAAAAAAAAAAAAAAATTTGCATTTCTTTTTCAATTTTGTTGTGATTAAAAAAAAAAAAAAAAATTTAAATTAAATTAAATAAATAAATTTGAATCAATGAAATGAATAAGTTATTTGCTCACTTTTCTGAAGGTATTGATTAATTTTGGACTGATGATGAAAGATGAATGGCTAACTTTTATTCAGAAATTTTTAGCTACAGAAACCGTCGACATTCTGCAGCTAAAGTCCAATTCCGCCGTTGTTCTCCAATTCCGCAGCTGAAAAACCTTATTGTTCAAATCAGCCTAACTTTCTCATACAAAATCAGATTTTGATGATTCAAGTATCGTTGGAAAGGTCTCAACAAGATCTACACAATGAGAAATCCATCATTAGAGTTTGAAATGGTAAATAATGAAATAAATTGCTGAAAAGAAGCAACATTCAACTTGAGGCACTAATTCCAAAACAGGTATAAATTTTTTTGATTTTTCCTTTGAGAACTTGTTTCATTAATACAAATTCTTAATTTTGTGTGTAAATATCATAACTAGAGAGATTGATCACCTCTCTCCTTTGATAATCTTGCATTCCATTGCAGAAGAAGTATTAGTTTTTTTTGCAGGTTCCAGGAGGAAGGACAAATGACTACAAGAGAATGGTGTCTCTCTAAGAGACCAATTTGTTTCATAAGAGGATGATCAGCAACAAAGAGGAAATATGCTGATGCAAAATCAGATTCAAACACTTGAAAAACTTTCAGATACTATTGTCTCCATCACATCCATACCTCATAATAAACCATTCACCTCATTTCACTTCATATTTTCCATTTACATTCACATCCACTTTCCATTTATTTTTGTCCATTCATAACCACAAATAAAAGCAAGAGGCTCATTCACATGCTTATTGCCCATTGCCATTTCTCATTCACATGCTTATTGCCCATTTTCCATTTCTACTCTCCATTGCCATCTTCCATTTTCATTTTCCATTTCTTGTCATTTTCATTCTGCAAATAAGCCCTGCTTCAATGCAAATTATTGAGTCCATAGTCCTTTGAGTCTAAGTTCTTTGTAAAAACACCTTGAGGCTTGCATGCCTTAATGGCAAGTTCTCATGCTAACAAACAATGGGAATACATTAATGTCCCTTGTTCGTCAGATCTTCTAGGTGACTCGACATCAGCAAAATCATTCGTACCTAGCAAGATGTGTTTGGGCATATTGACTCTCATTGTCATCAATGGTGAGAGTTCTCGTGTTGACTAGTGGCATCCATTAATGGCCACTAAGTCAACAATTTCCTACTATGTTCGACATCAGAACATATTTTCACATAGTAGGAATTATGCCAATGAGTTTTGAAGACATGAAGACTATTATTTTCAGCATTTTGGAGCAGATTCAACAAGTTTTAGTAGAAGCAATAAAAAGTCATCTTATCTCTTTATCCATGACTCCTCTTGTTCAGCCACTTGAAGAAGAATATGATCAGAATTTTGCAGCCATCACACATACACAACTCATCCACATTTAAGGTAAGTGAAGGTATGTTGTTTTCTAATTTTTAGTCATGTAATTCATTAGAATGCTAAAATTGTAACTTTAGAAAAATTCCTCACTCCCTTTTTCACATTGTCATATATTTAGTTGGGGGGAAGGGACATCATTTCATATCCACATGTCATACACTATCACACATTTTCATTTCATTTCCACCCACATATACTTCCCAACCAACTATTGTTGCAACATGATACAAAAGATTATATGCCTTGCAAATGATCAATTCATTGATAAAGTAATTTATTTTAAATGTTTTCATGAACTTTTATGCAACAAAGAAAATAAAGCATTATTACACAAGAACCATTGCTCAACAAAAAAAAAAAAATGGTTGTCACACAAGAACCAACCATTAAAAAAATCTTGCAATCAAATGTATTATACTTTTCCAAAAAGGAAAATATCAAGAAGCAAACTTTGGAACGAATCTATATGAGTCAAAACTCATAAAAGATCAACTCATGGAAAAATGAATCATTGAAATAGTTGCATGAGGACATGCAACAACTTTAGTTGGGGGGTATGTTGAGTCTCAAAAGTGTTTTCCATATTCATACATATTTCCATTATGTCATAACCATTTAGCTCTTATTTCATAGCCATATGACCTAAAACCCTACATCAAGTAACCATTTTCATAAATATATGGGTTAGGATCCTTGTTTTCCAAAGTTATTTATTTTATGTATTTAAAGTGAATTTATGATTAGAAACTAGAAAATTAACATAGTTTCATATATCTATATATGTGTTATGAGTTTTGTGACATGTGTACGTCAAAAGGAGACTTCTATAAGACCCTTATGTGGCACTCTAAGGCCAAATTCGAATTTGGTTGGAGAAGATCATGGGATCATGAGAACATGTGTCTCACTTCCTTGTTGTATTGAAACTCTAAGAGGATATGTGTCTTATTTCTTAGTTGTGTTGAAACTCTAGAAAAACATGTGTCTTATCATTTCCTATTTTGATTGTAACTCTAGAGATGGAGGGAGAGATTCATGGACTCCCATTAATGAGATAACTCCTCATATTTTGTATAAATAGGAGAAGCTTTCTCCTATCATGGGTAATGAAAAGGTAGTGAAAAAATAGTGAAAAATAGGAGAAGGAGAGAAAGGAATAGAGAGTCTTTTGTAACAAATCTTAAGATGGAATGGGATGTATATTTGTGAGTTTTTCAATAAAGAAGTTCCTTGATGGTGTTTTGATTACAATTTTAAGGAGCTGAAGAAGGATTACACCAAATTGGTAGCAGAGGGCCCCTGCTATTCAAAGAGGTTTTGCATGTTTTCTAGATACGTTGCTTTCAATTCTGTTTTGTCATATTTCCTTACTTAGATTGCTTTCTGAAATCATAGCTTTTAGCATTACTTTTCATGTCATTTGCTTAGATAAAGGATCCTCATGATATTGCAGTTAGTCTCTTTCTCAAGCTCTTCCAAAACATCTTTATTAAATGAATGGGATTCAATTGTGATATTTTGAGTTATTAGCATTTCATTTTCTGTTATTTAGTTTTTAGTGTTTACATTATATTTCTTTAGGCAGAGTCAGTAAGAGGGCCAGAAGCTTCTGGTTTCTGGTTTCATCCTTTCTAGTAAAGGTGAAATAATCAGTAAAAGCCTCTACTGTCAATCTCTGTATAAGAAATATTTTGTTCACATAATTTTAGATCAGATTCCTCATTATACTGTAATTAGTCTCTTTCACAAGCTCTTCCAATAAACCTTTAATTCACGAATGGGACTAAGTTGTAGTATTGTGAGTTATTGATTGTTTTGCTTCATAGAAAATCCTTATCACATTATGATTAATCTCTTTCAAAAAGCTCTTCCAATAAACCTTTAACTCATGAATGAGATTTAGTTGTAATGTTATAAGTTGTTTCAGCATTTCATAGGAGATCCTTACTACATTATAGTAATTTTTTTCTCAAGCTCTTCCAACAAACCTTTATCAAATGAATGAGATTTCACTATAATGTTTTAAGTTACTTTTCTGTTTGCAATTAGATTAAAAGATCCTCATTATCTTACAATCATTCTTTTTCTTAAAAAGCTCTTCCAACATATCAATATTAGATGAAAGAGATTTGGTTGTATTATGTTGAGTTAAATTTCATGTTCATTCGCAAGCTAGGATATCCATGGATTAGAATGTTCTGTTTTTCACCATTTTCTTAATTAGAGATAGAATTTACAATTACACTCTGTTTTGAGTCTAAGATTTCATTTTCTTTTCTTTTTGACATAGATTTGATTTCATCTTTTGAACATAAGTACTAAAAAGCCAAAACCCCCAAAAACATCAATAAAATACATACAACGAAGTAAGGAAGAGGTCACTTAAGCACATATAGTGCACCACACTTCATCAGTTTACTAGTCCTGGTTGATAATTTATGTTAGCAATTTAGGACACTAAATTGACTACACACCATGCGAGGGTAAATCCTATGCTAGATTTCTGATGCGTACCAGAAGAAAATGAACAGCATGAAAAAATGTAATAAAAAAATGTAAAGAGAGAACATCACTCGTAGTAATAGACCAGGATCCTATGAAATTTTCTTGATTAATGATGCAAAACCAGTCACATACACTGAGTTCAATAGCTGATTATAGACTCAACTTTCTCCTCCCAGCCTACTACATTACAAACAACTCTGCTACTCTCTCCCAAAACTGTTCCTAACAGTAAAAAATGAATCCCTACAATTACAACAACGATAACGAAATCCAACCCTTTACAATGTGTTCTCTGGGATTCTTTATAGGAAAAATGGATAGAAAGAGTAGGTGATACACATTAAATCGATTTATTAAGACAGATTGGAGGAAGCGTTTCACGCCACTCCGCTTAATAGCTCTACGCTGTACTTGGTGGTCTGGTCTGGAGTCTTTGTCAGGTCAGATTTGACCTTTGATATTTCTTTGAAGTTTCTTCTATCTGTAAAGCTCTCTGTTTTGTCTTCTGAAGAAAGTAAGGTGACTGAAGGTCTTCTGAGCTTCCATACCTCCATTATTGTTGTCCTGACAGTTTTTGGAAGCTTTTTGTCAGTGAGATGGCCTTTGGGAGCTCAGGGAGGCATGGAGACTTCTGTCGGAGGGCGTACTATTATGAGAAAATTTCCTACTGATGCAGAGAGTAGATGTCGCCCGTTTCTTGTGCTCTTTAAATCTTTGGGTTGCACCTTAATCCTTTGATGACGGGATTAAGAGTCGAATATTCAATTAACTGGCTTTAATCTGCCTAATCCGTCTCTGCTGTTTCACTGAACCATTTTTGTAATGGCCTCTCTGTGTTCTGATTCACAGTGACTATGATAGAGTGAATTCACCACCCTGTATACCCTACACAGTAAAATAAACTGATTATAAAACCTAGGGGTGGCAGAAGAGATGCTGTGAGGCCTGGAAGAATAGTGGCGCAACTGTGAAGACAATGGCTGTAGGGAAAACAGGTGAAAATGCGGTGAAATGGAGGTTTTGTGGAAGAAAGCACGCGGACCATCGATCAGGTTGAGATGGACGACTGAGATCTAATAGGAGGGGGAGCGATGGGGGGGAGGACTTAAGTCCGATGGGCAATGGAGTGATTAGCTTTGGACCGCTGGATCTATGAGAGATCGACGATTGCGATTGAATCGGAGGGGCCGAATCGGGAAACACATGGCGGAATGAGGGCGAATCCTGGCTATTGTTTCTTGTGGATTCAACGGCCAGGATTGCGTCGAAGAATCGCAATCAGGAGGGACGGAGGATGGCATAGTTTAAGACTTGCGATTGCGATCAGAGAGAGGATGCAAGGGCCGTCGAATTAAAGGTGAATTGACGGTGGGTGTGAAATCGGAGGGGTGACGAAAGGGAGATGTGGGAGTGATGGGACTTGCGATGACCGTCTGATCTATTTCAATCGACGGTGGAAAACAACTCAAAGCCGACAGAATAAAACACCATCGCGTCGGAACTTCGGGCTATATAATGGAAAGCGTGTCCCGCTCCAATTATCCGATGCGATTGGCACTTTGGAATAGCGCTTAGTCTTAGCACCCGGGCTTATGGTGGGGAAGTGGTTAAGGGACTAGCCAAAAGGGGCTAAGCCCGTCACAGGGTAAAATATGGGTTTCTAGCCAAAAAAGAGGGTTTTAAGGCTAAAAGAGGGAAATGGTAGATAGAATAAGGGGATATAAAACCAAACAAAGGATATTTGAAAGGTTTAAGGAGAAATAGAAAGGGGGAAAAGGTGATGAAAACAGAGGTTTAATCGGGCTGGGATAAAAGGAAAATGGAGGCCTTTGGGCATCTTCTTCACAACAGAGAGGCTTTTAAACCGGGAATAGCAGTGAGGATTTATCAAAGGGAAAAGACACAGAAGGCTTCAAGGATGATGTATTTTTGGAGGAGATGCATTCCTTGAAGGTTCAAAAAACATTTTAGCCCCCTGTTTACTTGTAAAAAAATTCATAGGGGGCTAACAGTGGCTCCACATGGGGATGGCTTCTTCTTGAAGGAGTCAAGAATTCAGAGAATGATCTTTGGTGTAGGCCAGATGCCTGATGCTTGAACCACCCTTTTATTTGCTTTCTGCTGCCCACAAACCATGAAGACACATATCAACAACGACATTACTCAAACAACTTCCTACCCAAACTAAATCCTAACATTTTTTCTTCTGGGTGCATTTGGACTTGCAGACCCTTACATCATCAATCTCTTATAAACAGGAGAAATAAACTTATTCTATTTCTATCCTTATTACTCCATGAGACCAGATTAAACTGTTGGTCTCAAATTTTCTCTATCTAAACTACATTTTCTAGGATTAAATTGTCTAGCAGATTTCTTCTCTACATTCTAAGACAGAAATTGAAAAACAATCAAGCCAGGTTTAGACTGTTAGACTTGCTGCGGACCATGGCATGATAGACAAAACTGCTCATGGACTGTATACCTTGCAGAAATTAAAATAACAAACTAAATTCTCATGGACTGAGCTTTATTGAGATCTTCCTACCTACCCTACTCTAACTGGAATGTTTGCAAGTCTAGCTTACAGACATTGTTTTCCAATGCAACCAGTCCATCAAGTGATCCCATGACTAGTCTGTTCTGCTCATCTCCTTGAGTAGGTTGGATAGGAAGGGTAGCTCCCACTTTTCCTGTTCTTCAATAGAAGCTTCAAAAAATCTTCTTTCCGTTTGCAACATGCTACTCAAAAATACCTTTGATCCTTCTTCAAATGTTTGTAGGAAATGAACATAAGGATCATGAAAAGATACCTGGTGGTGAATATTTGGCAAGCAGGCTTCAACCAAGGTCTCTTCATCTTCCACTGGA
Source organism: Pinus albicaulis (assembly GCA_034641835.2). Taxonomy (NCBI): domain Eukaryota; kingdom Viridiplantae; phylum Streptophyta; class Pinopsida; order Pinales; family Pinaceae; genus Pinus; species Pinus albicaulis. Next base: position 1,254,325,929 of record CM076582.1, read on the forward strand.
TTGAGACAAAGACTCTCTTGGGGTAGAGTGTCTCCTTCATCTTCTGAACTGGAGGACTCATCGTATATTGTAGCTGAGTCCTCTTGGAGCTCTGATATGTTCTGTTCTGCTCTGCTGGATCGAGCTTCGTGAAAAGATCTGTGTATTCATGAGCAGAGATGTTTTCCATTACCTCCTCTTTTTCAAGGGAAGGCTATTTAATTTCATCCTGCTCACAAATCTCTTATTTGTTTTCCTCCTCATTTCTTGAAAGGAAAGACTGCTGAACTCCGATCTCATGACACTCGTCATCAATGCTTTCGTAAATTTCACCGTGAGTGTCATAGATAGGTTGACTGGGTTCATTTATTCTCTGGAGTTGCTGGCCCCATATTTCTCCCATGGGTCTACTAATGATGGTTCTGCAAACTCAACTTTTCTCTGGAAAAAATCATCATCAAATAGATCATAACTAGGAAAGTCATAATCGTAAGCAATGTCACCAATCAAACCTGTCGGATTCTCAGCAGGTGTTTCTTCGTTTTGATCCTCAGAGGAGTTTTCTAGATCTGCATCATTTCTGTAGAAGGCTGCAGAGGTGGAATGCGTGTTTGATCTTCGGCCCATCTCTTCTTCTGTCAACATAGAAATTTATTTTTAACACAAAAAGAAGAGCCACAATCCTCTGCTCCTCGTACGAACTAATCCTAAGGCGAGATATCCTCGCGAGCCTCATCTTGAGAATTTTCCCGAGCAAGAGCAAACTCCAGACCAAGATCATCATATATTTCTTGCTCATCGTCTAGGTCTGGAGTTTGCTCTTGTGCGAGAAAATGCATGGGCTGCTCTGAATAATCATTATTTGCATTTAGGTTAGCCATATGCATTTCAAGCACTTTACCAAACATGATCGCCATTCCGTTTAGTTGATCTGCCAAAGCATCAAGCTTTGCATCTCTGTCCATGTCTGGATCCATGTTTACTGCAAAGAAGGTCACTGCAGCTTCTCGACCATTTCATAGTTATCCACCAATGGAGTCATTAGGTATTTTTGGATTATAGGGTGTGTGGAGTCACCAGGTGGATGAATTTGGATCTTTGTAATAGGCCGCTGTCCACCATCAGCATTGAAACCAATCTAAAGGCATTGGTCTTAGTAGACCAATGTTAGCGGTTAAGGACTCTCAGATTTTTCCCCAGTGGAGTCGCCATTATGTTGGAGCTCCCATGTTTGGCCAGATTGGAAATACAAAAGATGAGACAACATCAGAACCACTTTGGAGCCCTATGATCTAGCCCTCCTGGACCCAAAGAGGGATCTCTCCAATAAGACAAATAATGATATATCTTTTAAGCTCGAAAAGAGATGTTAGGCTAGGTATGAAGCACAAGGGGGGTTTAAAATTATTGGGTCGGTTATCGGTTGGGTCATGAGATCATAGAATGAGAAGGTAATGGGAAAAAAGGAGCAGAGTAGTAGGATGTTTCGGCAAAAGAGAATGAGTCAAGACTGTGCCATCCATTGGGCTATGGAGTCATGAAAGGAGATTACTCACAAACAACTAGCCAAGGCTTTCATAGGGCATGTCATCTATAGTAAGGGATCTTCGAGATAGATGATGGAATGGAACAATAAGGAAAGAAAAGTGAAAAACAAAGGATAACCTGAGATCAGACCAGGGGTCATCTAACTCCAGATCTTCTTTGGCGTACCCAAGAAGGAAAAATAAAAATATTTAAACACAGAACCGGGCCTAAGATCAGAGAAGGGATTTTAACCTTCAATGCTTTGACATCGACTCGCGGGATCTTGGAAAGGTCAATCTGTCGAACAAGGAACCCAGTGGACAGGGCTTACACTAAATCCCCGGTATCCCAAATCCTCTATATTGAACCCAAACAAGAAAAACCAAGCAGCAAACTCTGAGTTCACACATCAGCTAGCAGGGAATAACAACTGCTACATTGGTTAAACCATGAGAGTCTGCCCTCGGATTTCACTATCAGCAGAAAACATTGAAGGTAGGGAGAGAAGAAAAATAGGGTACCATGCGAGGGTAAATCCTATGCCAGATTTCTGATGCGTACCAGAAGAAAATGAACAGCATGAAAAAATGTAATAAAACAATGTAAAGAGAGAACATCACCCGTAGTAATAGACCAGGATCCTATGAAATTTGCTTGATTAATTGATGCAAAACTAGTCACATACACTAAGCTTAATAATTGATTACAGACTCAACTTTCTCCTCCCAACCTACTACATTACTAACTACTCTGCTACTCTCTCCCAAAACTGTTGCTAACAGTAAAAAATGAATCCCTACAACTACAACGGAAATAACGCAATCCAACCCTTTACAATATGTTCTATGGGATTCTTTATAGGAAAAATGGATAGAAAGAGTAGGTGATACACATTAAATTGATTTATTAAGATAGAGTGGAGGAGGCGTTTCATGCCACTCTTCTTAATATCTCTGTGCTGTACTTGGTGGTCTAGTCTAGAGTCTTTGTTAGGTCGGATTTGATCTCTGATATTTCTTTGAAGTTCCTTATGGCTGTAAAGCTCTCTGTTTTGTCTTCTGAAGCAAGTAAGGTGACTGAAGGTCTTCTGAGCTTCCATACCTCCATTATTGTTGTCCTGACGGTTGTTGGAAGCTTTCTGTCAGTGAGATGGCCTTTGGGAGCTCAGGGAGGCATGCAGACTTCTGTCGGAGGGCGTACTATTTTGAGAAAATGTCCTGTTGATGCCAAGAGCAGATGTGGCCCATTTCTTGTTCTCTTTAAATCTTCAGGTTGCACCTTAATCCTTTGATGACGGGATTAGGAGTCGAATATTCAATTAACTGGCTTTAATCCGCCTAATCCGTCTCTGTTGTTTCACTGAGCCATTGCTGTAATGGCCTCTCTGTGTTCTGATTCACAGTGACTGCGACAGAGTGAATTCACCACCTTGTATACCTTGCACAGTAAAATAAACCGATTATAAAAAGTAGGGGTGGCGGAAGAGATGCTGTGAGGCCTGGAAGAATAGTGGCGCAACTGTGAAGACAGTGGTTGTAGGGAAAACAGGTGAAAATGCAGTGAAATGGAGGTTTGGTGGAAGAAAGCACGCGGACCGTCAATCAGGTTGAGATGGATGGCTGAGATCTAATAGGAGGGGGAGCGATGGGGGGAACACATGGCTGTGATTGAATCGGAGGGACCGAATCGGGGAACACATGGCAGAATGAGGGCGAATCCTGGCCGTTGGTTCTTGTGGATTCAACGGCCAGGATCGCGTTGGAGAATTGCAATCGGGAGGGACGGAGGATGGCATAGTTTAAGACTTGCGATTGCGATCGGAGCGAGGATGCGAGGGCCGTTGGATTAAAGGTGAATCGACGGTGGGCGTGTAGTCGAAGGGATGAAGAAAGGGAGATGTGGGAGTGATGGGACTTGCGACGACCGTCAGATCTATTTCAATCGACGGCAGAAAACAAATCAAAGCCGACAGAATAATACACCATCGCATCAGAACTTCGGGCTATATAATAGAAAGCATGTCCCACTTCGATTCTCTGATGTGATTGGTGCTTTTGAATAGCGCTTGGTATTAGCACCCGTGCTTATGGTGGGTAAGTGGTTAAGGGACTAGCCGAAAGGGGCTAAGCGCATCATAGGGTAAAATATGGGTTTCAAGCCAAAAAAGAGGGTTTTAAGGCTAAAAGAGGGAAACGGTAGATAGATTAAGGGGATATCAAACCAAACAAAGGATATTTGAAAGGTTTAAGGGGAAATAGAAAGGGGGAAAAGGTGATGAAAACAGAGGTTTAATTGGGCCGGGATAAAAGGAAAATGGAGGCCTTTGGGCATGTTCTTCACAACAGAGAGGCTTTTAAACTGGGAATAACAGTGAGGATTTATCAAAGGGAAAAGGCACAGGAGGCTTCAAGGATGATGTGTTTTTGGAGGAGATGCATTCCTTGAAGGCTCAAAATTTTTTTTAGCCCCCTATTTTGTTGTCAAAAAATTCATAGGGGGATAACACCGTCGATTCAGATTAATCAACGGTCGAGATTGCACGATTAAGGCACTGGGGAGATGGTTTGGTGAAAAGTGATTGGAGGCGAAGTTAAATCCGGGCCGTTCGATCTTCGGAGATTGACGACGGAGAACTCTCAATGGATTTTTTGGGAGGAGAGGCGGAGGGCAAGCGAATGGAGGTGAGAAATAACGTGAGCCATCCGATTAGGATAATGAATGGTCAAGATCACTCGGTGAACTCTTTCGGGAGTAAATAAAATGAAAAGTGAATGGGGGATGGGTTAAAACACGACCGTCTAATATTATAGATCGACGGCTCGGATTAAATCCGAAAGAAATTGCGGAGGAGAATAGTGGTGAGGCGGAAAACCGTTAGTGGTTTTCGTGTGGCGCTGAGGGTGGTAAATGGTTTTCCCAAAAATAAAATCACCCATTTCACATTTTTTTGGAATGTTAACCATCAGACGCAAAAAAAATGCGAAACGCATCGTCCGTCGTCAGATCAGATGCTCTAGATCCGATAGTACAGATCGCACGTGACAGGGCAAGTTGCGGGGTAAGCGGGGTCCATGGTTACGTCATTAGTTTTGTCGTGGAGCGGGTGGATCGTTGGGGTTTTTGAATGGTCGGGATAGATCCTGGCCCTTGGATCTTTCTAATGAATGGCTGAGATCTAAAGATGGGCAGAAATTTTGGAATGGGGAGGAGAGATGGGATGGTGATCGGGAGGCCCAGTGGCCATTTATCTGCAGAGATCAAAGGTCCACATTTCTTTCAACATTATATGGCGGGATGATAAAAAACAAAGGGATGTAAAGGTTTCATCGGGTTCCATCCCGACCATTAGATATTTTAGATGGATGGTCCAGATCAACGGATGGAGCAGAGCTTTAGCAAAGGAAAGGGATGGGAAAAATGAAACAAGCGGAAGAAAGAGTGCTTGAGGGCTGTTGATCTACAAAGATCAACGGTCGATATTGATTTGAAACGAAACATTGGGAAAATGAAATAACAAAGAAAAGTAAGGTTCGAAGGAAGAGTTTTAGGCCTTTAGCGCCCGATTGCGGGGCTGTAGGTCATATGGAGTGGAGGGGTTACAGGAGTTAAGCCCTCGGGGGCTTAGGAAACCTTTATATGCAGAAAGAGTGTTTTTAGGCCTAAAAACAGGGTTTTTGAGGCAAATTGAGGGTTCCGATAGGCTAAAGGGAAGATTTTAAAACTAGATAAAGGGGAGCTATAAGGTTTTAAAGGGGACCCTGATGATTTTGAAGGTTAAAATGAAGGTTTATGGAGGGTTTTTATGAAGAAAATGAGAATGAAAAAGGGTGAAAAATGGAATTGTTTTATGAATGAAAGGAGTAGTGAAAATGATGGGAAAATGGGGTTTTAAGCAGTCTTCTCTTTGCAAACAGCAGGTTCTTTAGGATTATGAGGAAAACAATAGTGAAGATTATTTCAAAGGAAAAATATCTTCATAAGACTTTAAGAACTAACAATTTGGACATGAATTGTTTCTTAAGGGCTAAAAAGAGATTTAGCCACCATTTGATATGACAAATTTTTATGGCTGGCTAACAGTAGCTAGAGGTAATTTGCAAAGTATAGTTTGGTTAAATTCTCGATTGCACAGTTAATTGTCTGTTTTTGAAAGTCGATTTCATTTCTATCATTCAATTCATGTTGCTGTAGAATAGGTAGTTTGTAAGAGAATTTGATTCAGTTATTAGTTGCCCAATTAATTTCTTGGAATATCGATCTCATTTCTAGAATTCAATTCATGTTGCTGTAGCAGAGGTAATTTGTAAGAGAATTTGATTCAGTTCTTAGTTGCCCAATTAATTTCTTGGAAGATCGATTTCGTTTCTAGCATTTTGATTCATGATGTTGTAGCAAAGATAATTTGTAAGAGAGTTTGATTAAAATTCTTGATTTCCCAATTAATTGCTTTTGAAGTCAATTTCGTTTCTGTCATTTAATTCATGTTGCCGTAATTTGTTTCTGGCATATATTCTTTCACCTTTCTGGAAAAAACGAATTTGCTGAAGGTGTTCCTGTGAGTGAATGAACAGAGGATGGTCATATGCATTTAATGGATGAACAGAGCATTGTAATCTGCATTAATTAAATCCTTTGTGAGATAAATTTCTAGATCGATTCCAGTAGGAAAGCATAGCTCGAATTTGCAGACAAATTTAATGATTAATTGGTTCTATGTGTTAAATGGTCCTCTGTAATCTGCATTTCATGTGTGCATAGCTCATAATGATAACCATAGTTCAGTTGCTCATAGCAGTTGCATATCGTTTCTAGGTTAAAAAAATCTGTTTGAATTCCATGCACTTGGTTTGAAGAAGCAGATTTTCATTACATTGGAGTTTTGGCTTGAGAATTATCATTTCTTAAGACATAATCGGAGTGTGAAGTTTTTATTCATTGGATAGTGACAGCTATAGGTTCTTTTGGGGTCTTAGCTAGAAAGTCACTAGGATACCCGCGTGTTGATCAGGTAGGAGAAAGTAGGTGATTCATAGAAGGTTCTGAGCAAGTTTTCTTCATTCTTTTGGTGTGATTAAATATAATATTACAACCTTGTTTCATTTTTTATAAGACTAGGGTTTGGAGTGGAAGATCATTTAAAAATATTTTTGTAGCAGCTAGGTTGAGTTGAATTGGCAAGGTTGTTTGGAGTGAATGCATATTCCTTAAGGGCAGAACAATCATGGTAGAATCTTAATGAGCGTCCCTTTCTAGATTGATGCTCGAATTGTGTGTTAGGGTTGATAGATTGGTGCAAGTTTCATAATTCCATGTCCATAAGAATAACAGTGACGAAGTGATTTAACCCCTACAACTTGGTTCGAAGGAAATCATTCATTAAAGGTTGAAACATTTTATTGCAAGCTTCAGAGGATGATTAGATGACTGCTAGTGGCAATTTATGTGAGCTTGTCAACTTTTAGTTTCGAGATTGAATTCATTTCTATTTCTGTGTCTTAATGCAACATGTGTTGATTGAATTGAGAGTATTATCTTATTGCAGAAACTGGAGTGTCGATTGCTGTAGAAGTTTGAGTAACTTTTCTAGAGTATAGTTGGAAGTTTGATGAAAGACAACTATAATTAAAAGCTGATTTCTAGAGTGTAGTTGTGCATTTTTGATAAATTGAGTTTATTTTAGTTTGGTTTGAAAAGTAGAAGTTGTGGAATTGAAACTATCAGAAGTGAGTAATACATAAATAAATGGTTTTTCCAGGTATGAAATATTAACGACTATCATGATTGAAGTCTGTGTGTCAAATTGATTTTAAAACCAGTGTGATAGTGCACCTTTTCGCTTGACCCAAGTATAGTGAAATTGGCATGAAATGTTGACATCAGAGTTAATTAGAGATACCATAAGTAATTGCAAGTTCACTGCGTGAGTGTGAAATTAGTTCATAGGTTTACTCAGATTAGGTAATTCCTTTCAAGTGTGACCTCCAAAGATCCGAATTAGGGTTTTTGAGATTTTATGCAAACAATGAGTTATTGAATTAAAGTTGTTATTGATTTGGTAATGGTTTTGATTTCAGACTTAATGTTGAGATAGATTGAATAAGGGTTTTCAATGTTTAAACCAGGGTTTTCTGATTGTTCCTATTTTTATGATGAGATGAATTGATTTATTTCCGACAGTGTGTGTTTATAGATGTTTTTGTGTGCCTCAATTCTTAAATCAAATATCATAAGGAATCATATAAACTTCAACTCTAAAAGCTGAACCTTGAGAGCGCAATAAAACCCGTGTTTACGAGCCTAGATTGATATACAAATATTGGTCAGTTAATTCGACAGTTATTTCAATCAACATTTTGGCACCGTTCCTGGGGAGGTGTAATTTCAAGATTTAGGTAATCATTATTTTCTGAAGTTCAGAGATCTTGGAGGCCTGTCAGAGGGCAGAGAGAGTACGGTAAGACGTGAGTGAAGATCCACGTATCCACTTTTGTGGGGTTGCTCCAATGTCTAACCAATTATTGCTTGTTCCCAAATTTATTCTTATTTCATTATGCATAGAAGTAGACCTAGGGATAATAAAGGTAGATTTATTTCCAGTTCTCAATTTCCTGAAAATTTTGGTTTGGTAAAAACTCCATTAACTAACCTCGTTGATCGTTACGTAGGTACTAAAAACTAAAAAGGGAGTACCAGTGGGAAGCAAATTTTGGAAGGGGAACTTGCAAACAAAGAAGAAGTAAGGTTGTCCATTGGTTCTTTCTCCACCAACATTAGCACCAATATGGCGAACAATGAAGGTGAGAACAAAAACAACAAGGGGAATCATGAAGAAGAGGAAGGAACAACTTTCTTTGGAGGAAACAAGAATGGCCGACGGAGAGAAAACATTGATGGGCCAAGGAGAGAAAACACCGATGGACCATGAGGGGGACCATATGACTATGAAGAAGAAACTACCTTTGGGTTTCCTATCCTCGACATCACCAGGAACATCACAATGAAGAGCATTCCAATGACCTCCCTGTTGCTCTTTTATGGTAAGTCCTCCGAGGATCCTGATGCTTTTCTTTTCGAATTTGATATTCTATGTAGCAGCTATAATTAGTACGACGATGCACAGAAAATGAAACTGTTCCCAGCCACCCTGAAAGACACCGCACTTCGATGGTTTATGAGCTTAGGGAAAAACACCATATACACTTGGGATGACATGAAATCTATATTACTTAAGAAATACCAGGATTTCTACAAAACTAGGGACCTCAATGATATTCTGAGAATGAAACAACTAGATGACAAGAGCCTGGAAGAATATCTTGAGCACTTCCTGTATCATTTTCACAAATCCCGAGGAGCCCATCTAGAGGAGAAAATGGTCAAAACAGTCTTTCTAAAAGGATTAAGAGACAAATGAATCGAGACTCTAAAGTGGTGGGGACATTTACAAAAAATGTTTTGTTGAAATAGACGAACTTTTTCGAACCTATTATAGAAGTCAGGCTAAAGTAGGTAGGAAAATGCATGATAATCTCCGAGCTGCTGCATCTAGAAACCAAAAACCTGCTTCTACTGCTGTCACTAGAGTCGAACTAGGGAACCTGTTGGAAGACTTCAAAACTGAAATTTTAAACACCATTGGCAACCAGCTCGACATAATGAAACATAAGAAGAAACAAGAAGATGAAAGGGATGCTATGGCAATCTTTTTTCCAAGATGTAGGAAAAAGCATATGGAAAGAGAGTGTCCCATCAACGTTATTGAGGTTTGTGGAATTTGCGCCTTACAATATGCCACGGATAGATTCCCAGATCTTCCCGGTCTGCAGGCCATCTATAAAGGGAATGCTGAAACAAATGATCCATCACAAGCAAGTAAAAATCCCTTTTAGAGAGGCCCCAATCAAAACATGTTCCCAGAACCTAGTCCCCAAGGATATGGTAAAAAATCAACCCTGGAATTTCCAGCCGGCTTATCCTCCTTGGGCTGCTCCCCAAACTCAAAACATCCCATGGAACCAGAACTGGAGGGAAAACCCTTATACCAACCCTTATCAACCATAGAGCCAGTTCTATGCGCCCTACCCAAATATGCCAAGCACCTCAACATATCAGAAAGGGTATAGCCCTCACACCTATCAAGGGTAAAACCCAACCATGCAATCCTATCAACAAGGGTATAACCCTCACACATATCAACAACCATTGCTGCCATCCCCTCCCTTGCATTAACTTTTACTTGCGCCATCTGACCGATCATCATCTTCACAGGCACCTCAAAACCCACCTCGCCCTACATTATTTCCCGCGCAACCCATACCTAACCCAAATCACAATATACCACCTCAACCTGCACAAAAAATAAATATCCAACCTTTCCCTACATACATGATCACTACCATTCCCATGAACGAAATTCAGTTACGATCAGGGAAGATAGTTAATAAATGGAAATTAGTTATTGTCATAGAGGAGGAGGTTCCATCCACATCATCCGAAAATCATATACAAAATGAGGAACAAAAACAAATACAAGAAGAAGAATAAAATGAACCACCTTACCTGGAAAGACTCCTTATAAATAAAGAAGAGAATCCTCTGGAATACAACTTAGAAAATGAATTAAGGAATGTCTGCATTCAAATTCCACTCTTGCAAGCTATCAGAGACATCCCTATTTACACCAAAATTGTCAAGGATCTCTGCATCAAGAAGCCAGGTAGGAAATGGCATAAGAACCAAAGTGTAAAGATCATGAGCCAAATGTCCACCATGATTTCTGACTTGCCTGTGAAGTACCATGACCCTGGGAATCCCATTGTTACTATTGAAATAAATGGAGTACTTCTACCAAACACACTTGTAGACTTGGGGGTGCCAATAAATGCCATGACATACGAGACTATGACATCTTTGCAGTTATCTGGGCTTAAACCCACCCCCATCATTCTAGAAATGGCAAACAAATCCATCGTCAAACCTATGGGAACCCTAGAAGACATAGTGGTCACTATATCTTCCTAGCAATATCCTATAGACTTTATCATCATTTCCCCAAAAACTTCGAGACCTGGACATCCTGTAGTTTTGGGACGCCCTTGGTTGGCAACTGCTGATGCCGTCATAGGGTGTAGAAATAGAGAAATGACCATTTCAAATGGTCCCCATAGCCAAACCTTATCTATCTTCCCCCCTGCTCAAACAACTGCTGAAGTACCATTATAGGTCGAGAGCCCTTACGGAGATGAATATTGTATGTTTCTGTTGTTGACATTAGAACAGTATAGAGGTCTCCAGGAACAGTTTGACGAACATATCTTTTACCAATTTTTATCTCACAGTTCTTGTATTGATTATCCTATCTCTTTTAATGGTTACCATCATGTTTTCAGTGATGAGTTCCAGGAAGCCTGCCATCCAGCCGTGTTCGCATCCTTTGCAACAATAGAGGGAAGCTATGAACTCGCCACTGAGCCGATAGAAATCACTGAAGTAAGGACCTTACACATCGGTGCAGAATTGACCACGAAACAAAAGCAGCAACTGATGGGTATGATTCGTGAGAAATCTGGAGCATTTGCTTGGGATTACCTTGACATGCGGGGCATCCATCTAGACACCTGCATCCACCAAATTTACACTAATGAATAAATGAGACCCGTCCGACAGCCACAGAGACAAATGAACCCAGCATTAAAGGACATTGTTAAAGAAGAGCTTCAGAAACTCTTGGTTGCAGAATTCATCTATCCCATTTCAGACAGTAGATGGGTTTCACCTCTAGTGGTGGTTCCAAAAAAGAATGTCAAGTGGCATATCTGCATTGATTACAGAGAACTAAACAAGGCCACATTGCACGACTACTTTCCCCTGCCCTTCATTGATCAGGTAATCGACACACTCTCAAGTAAGAAATACTTCTCTTTTATAGATGGGTACAATGGATATAATCAAATCCAAATAGCTGAAGAAGATCAAGAAAAAACTATGTTTACATGCCCTTGGGGCACCTATGCATATAGAGTCCCCCCCTTTGGTCTTTGTAACGCCCCAACTACGTTTCAAAGAGATGTACTCACCATTTTCTCCGATTTGGTCCATGACTCTGTAGAATTCTATATGGAAAACTTCATAGTCTATGGAGATGATTTTGGTCAAGCTCTGGGCACTTTAGAAAAAAAGTTGATTCATTGTCAAGAAGCAAACCTGGCCCTTAGTAGTGACAAATGTAGAATGATGAAAACTAAGGGAATCGTTCCGGGTCATAATGTATCATTAGAAGGAATTAAAGTAGATCTAACAAAGATTGAGGTAATCTCACATATTCCTATTCCCAGTTCGAAAAAAGAGGTAAGAAGTTTCTTGGGACATGCAGGTTACTATCATCGTTTTATCAAAAAATTTACTAATATTGCAGCACCATTATTTAAGTTATTGACTAAAGATGCTGACTTTGTATGGAATGTCAATTGTCAATAGGCCTTTCAGATACTAAAGGATAGATTGTCTACTGTTCCAGTGTTGACAGGACCAAACTGGTTTATGCCATTCCACATATGTACCGATGCTTCAGACAGTGCACTAGGAGCAGTTTTGGGACAAAGGGAAGATCACTATCCTTATGCTATCTATTTTATTAGCAAAAATATTTCCCCCACTGAATTAAATTATACAGTTACTGAGAAATAATTGTTAGCAGTTGTGCATGCTATCGGGAAATTTAGACATTACATTACCAGTTATGAGACTTTTGTCCATACCGATCATTCTGCCATTAGGCTTTTAATGAATAAACCAATTACTAATGGTAGAATAATTAGATGGTTGTTGCTTTTACAATAATTTAATATAACTATAATCGATAGGCCTGGAAGTGATAATCTAGCAGCTAACTTTTTGTCTCGTTTGAATATTGGTCAGGGAAGCACAACAACTCTAGTACCCGATGAATTCCCAGATGAAGCACTATTCGCCATTTCCACCATCACTCCTTGGTTCGTCGATGTTGCAAATTATTTGGTGTCAGGGAAATTACCTCAGAGCATGTTTGCCTTGGAAAAACATAACATTACGCAGCGCAGTGCGAATTGCTCCTGGATCGAGGGAGACTTGTTTTACATAGGACCAAACCTGATCATGAGGCGGTGTGTGCGGGAAGATGAAATGTACGATGTTTTGAGAGCCTCCCACAACGTGCCTTGCGGGGGGGATTTTGCCGACAAACAAACTGCATACAAGGTTCTTCACATTGGGTATTATTAGCCCTCGCTCTTTAAAGATGCCAGGAAGTTTGTCTCCAGTTGTGATGCTTGCCAGCGGATGGGGAGACCAGTTTCCTCCGAAGAGATGCCCCTTCAGCCTCAGATATCCATTGAACCATTTGAGAAGTGGGCATTGGATTTTTTAGGGCCCATCTCCCTGATGTTGGAAAAGAAGAAGTACATTTTGGTATGCACCAATTACGTCAGTAAGTGGGTGGAGGCGAAGGAATTATTTTCTGCCATGGAAAAGGTGGTAGTAGAGTTTCTGTTCGAAGACATCTTCACGAGATTTGGTGTGCCATGCGAGATTGTCACAGACCAAGGTATGCAATTCACATCAAAATTGGTCAAGGCACTCATTGAGCAGTATCAGATCAAACACCATAAATCTACTCCTTACCACCCTCAAGCTAACGGACAAGTGGAATCCACAAACAAGGTCTTGGAGTCTATCCTCACGAAAACCGTTCAACTACACCATAAGGACTGGGCGGAGAAGTTATTGGAAGCATCATGGGCTTATAGAATTACCTGGAGAAACGTGATGGGACACACCCTGTATGAGCTAGTCTACGGGAAACAAGTACGTTTTCCCATTGAGTTCCAAGTGAATACATTTCATACAGTCACCCAATTGGGAATGAATCTGACTAAAGCCCAAGAGAAGAGGTTGATGTAGCTGAATGAGCTCGATGAGATCCAACAGGATGCATATCACAGAACTTCGCTGGCACAAGATCAAAGAGCTCGTGGCACGATAAGTTCATAAAAAAGAAAGTCTTCCGTGCAGGCGACTGGGCCCTCTTGTAAGACAATAAGTTCAAACACTTCAAAGGTAAGTTCTATACTCGTTGGTTGGGACCCTATGAGGTAGTTGAAGTTTTTGACAACGGTTCAGTTCGTATTAGAACCATTGATGATGAGCAGAATTCCTTCGTGGTAAATGGCCATCAGCTAAAAGTTTACCATAAACCACTCTCACATGATTTGTTTTTGCAGGACATTCAAAAGGATCTAGGACTAGAGTTGGTTCATGGAAATGACCAGCCTCTTCCTGGATCGGTTGATTGATTTTTCTTATCTATTTTTTTACATATATATATATATATATATATTAACCAGTGGATTGTCAATTTCCATATCTACAGGTGATTCTCCCCACAGTCCATGTATAATAAAGGAGAAATTCGGTAGGAGGGGGTTTATTCCTTTATCCAGGCCTGCCATATTACTTATGGAAAAGGAACAGTTGGAGTCTTCTTTATATGTCTTCAGACTCTCGAAAAATGAAGCTCTCGAGCACTGACTGATCTAGGCTCGTAAAATTTATGGAACAGTGGAAGTTTATGGATTCCTTGGGCATAGAATTATTTTTTTCCGGGCCCAAGGAAATAACTACGGAAAATAAACTCCCTGGAGTCTTCTATGGGCAACTCAGACTCTCTAAATATGAATTCCCCGAGTAGGAACTACGTTAAGCTCGATAAAAAAATAAGGTGGTGGTAGCCTAGGGATCCAACGGGCATTGAATTATTCTTTTCCGGGCCCACTGGAATAATTAAGGAAAAGAAACCCCCCTGGAGCCTTCTTTTAGGACATTTCAATCTCCCTAAATAGAAATTCCCCAGACAGTTATCTCTCAGGCCTAGTTAAAATCCATGAGATGGTGGACAGGTTCCAGCGCCATCTCACAGAACTGAGTGGCACTTTGTCAAAGAAATTGGAGATTATATGTTCTGTTCTTCACAAAAATCAGCTCCATGCTTGAGTTACTTTGAATTGTCATCTTTGTACCTAGACATTCAATACTAGAACAAAATATTCTTTTGAAAATATGCTGTCTAGAAGCTACAACATGATCATGAACAATCTGTGGTACCAATGAACTATGCAAAGCTCTATTTTTAACAGCAGTACAATCCTGGAATTGCAGCCTAGGCCTAAAAGTATGATTGATATGGATATCACTATCTGTTGAAAATTTTACTATTGACCATGATCATCATTGCAGCAGAAGCTACATCTCAAACAATAGACCTACTCCTGTATTAATAAGATATGATGCTATTTTCATTCCCAATATCATTTAAGTGATAAAGGTATGTGCTTAATCTGCTTAATTTAGTTATAGGTAGTTTAAATGATTATTACAAATACATGTTGTCTACCATGTTCCCTATGCCTCTACCTTCATTTTTTTTTGCCTTCCAAACCAATTATAATCCTACATCCTAGAATCACCCATTCCATTAAAATCCAATCCATCCATGTCCAAAATTCATATGATTATAGGTGGTGATCAGAGCTGTTGATGAGGATGCACGAATGAAATAAAAGCACATGATGACGAGGGACGACACCCTCCACACGGAAATATGATTTCAGGCATAATGACACGACAGGGACTAAACATTTCACGCAGACTGAGCTTCCATCATAAGCTTATGTTCCATTTTTGGTTAAAATCAGAATCGTTCTCATAATCTGATTACTGGGTAATGTATCCACTGTAAGTCATGATTGCATATTTATCCATGCAGCGTCTCTTTGTAGGCTAAGGTGAATTTCTATAAAGAGAGGGGACGTTGGAGTATGGGTTGTTTTCATAAAGGGTGGGCACCTGCAAATGTTTTTCGTGTGAGCCATAGTGGATGCCAGTCACCAACTTTCCAGAGTCAAGGAATAAACATTTCTGTGCTGCATTTATTTCCTAATTAACTTCCTAGCCATTTCACTGTGGGTCGTGACAAGTGCGATTACATGCCACAGGATGAGTGCAGAGATGTTTGAATCTAGCTGGATCAAGGGAACCGATAGACACGAGCCCACATTCGCCCAATTTTCTCGAACTGCAGATTATTAGTTATGTAAGGAAGCCATCGAACGAAAGGGATGGGGGGTTTTTCTTCAAAAATTTCAAGGATACAATGACACTGTGGCATTGGAATTTGCCTGGACATTCAATGGGAAGAGAGCAAGGATCAGGAACCTTTGCCTCGAAGTCACAAAAAAATTAGTGAGCAGAGCAATCGGATTACGCACTGGGGGTGATAAATTCTTCAAAGGGGGAAAATTAAGCATAACCAATTGTGTGAAATTCCTAAAACCAGCATATCAGTCACTGAGTTGGCGAAATGGAATGCTACAGAGCTGCATTCAAGATCAATGGCAGTCACTGCTAACCATGATCCAACGATTTATAACTTGTGAAGGTAGGTATGCAATCATATTTCTATATTAGATCAAATTGCTAAAGCATCTAATCGAGGATTGCTTTGTAGATATTCCCAATTTATTGAAATTAAGTTTGCATAAGATGGCCAAAGGAGTTCAATCTGAGAGTCGGAAGCCAGGGACTGCATTGTATCATCATAGCTTGATCAAGATCTTGGTTGTGTTTGAATTGAGCAAAGGGAAAAAGTCATGGGAGGATTTCCTCATAGAGAATTTTCCAGGTGAAGAAACTCAGGTGAAATGGAGACAAAGGTCTGTAAGTCAATTTTCAAAATAAAAAATAAACATCCCTGCTGCACCCACTTCACCCACCCAATCTGCTGCACTTCCAACTGGAAATTCCACAAGGCCCCATCCTTCCTTTAGTCATGGAGTTGGACCATCAAAAAGACAGTTAGGAAAATGAAGAAGGAAAGCCTTGTCCCCTCCTGAAGAACTAATTGAAAATACCCAAACTGAACAAGGTCGCAAGCCCAGTTTGAGGAAAAACTCAACTCATGCTAGTAAATCTCCAGTTCCCACTTCCGAGACTATCATAATAGAGAAGAGAAGAACCAGAAGCATGGGTAAGTCCCCTTGCAACACTGTTGATTCCCAACACATTTTTGGGCCCTCATCCCCATATTCTACTACTCCCTCTCCCTCATCTTCTCTCCAATTTCCTTCATCACACTCATCTTCCCATCAGTTTCATATTCCATATAATATTGCCCAATATCTACATGCTTTTACCCCTACTCCTGCTTCCATAAGCCTAGAAAAACAGGGTCCTTTTCCAAAGTAGGGTATGGGCCACATGCCAGATGAAGGTCATCCCAAACAATCAACAGTTGCAGTGAAGATATCAGTTCCTGATGAAGAAAAAAATTTCAAATTTAGATCAGTAAGACTTTAGAATAAAATTTATGAGTTAAGGAACACGGCTCACAGGTTTAAAATGCTATTCCAATATGTAAGTAAGGCAAATGATCAATTAAGAGAAGATAACTTCCGATTATATGTACAGAATGATGAGCTTCGAAGGAAGGATCAAAGGCTGAAATCATGAAAGACATCTAAATTTCAGTTTGCAAAGAAGACAAGTGCTAGAGGATTGGCTGCACAGTTCACAAAATACTCGACCTCATTTAGGAGAAGTTTGGAGAAGTTGGCCCAAGCAACTCATTTTTGACTGGACAGTGATGACTTGGAGGCATGAGGACATGCCTCAGATAAAGTGTGGGGGAGATGTTGAGGCTACTTTTTGTCTATTCTTCCTCACCTTATTTTCCTCCTTTTCCCCAGTTTTGACACATATATACTTCCTTTTTCCTCTCTTTATCCCTAATATGGCCAAACTTCCATCAATCCTTGTTCAGGGTAGAAGGCAGTACAAGTATAATTGTTTCTACTATTATACAACTAGTTTAGGCATTTTTAGTAACATGCTCATTTTTTAACTTACTATTATGGGTAGAATGATGGATTTCTTGCAGGACCTGTTTGATTAACTCTTTGACTTGGAGGAAAAATATGTTCCTTCAACCATCTTTCAGTTGATATGCCAGCATGCCTTAAGATAAAGCTCCAACTCAAAAAATTCGATGATCCTTCTAGCACTTAGACAAATTCAAATATCGGTGAAGGACCAGCTGGCCACTCTACGTATAATGGAGTTCGGTTAACAAGAATAAGGAACCTTTTTCCTATAGCAGCATGTGGTTTTTAATAAGGAACTGATAGTGTAAATTTAGGACAGATTAATGTTGATTTCATGGATTACCATATCTATGGTTTCCAACATCCTACTCTGTAATAGAATTGCTACTAATTATGTAAGTAAGTATGCCTATAAAGGTAGATACATCTGGTTTGATGAAAAGGTTAATGTATTTTCATTTTCAGTTGTCAATACTAAGCTACGATTTCATGTTCTGTTGGTGAAAACCAAATTGCAATTAATCTGATGCGTTCTTGATTTGTCATGAACTGTTGTGGATTTGATGAACTTATGAGTTAAGTTATTGTAAATGTAGCTAGGACTGTAATCCAATGCTTTCTTGGGTGTGGCAGGGGCCCACCACAACCGGTTCAGCCCCATATACGTAGCTAGAGGTAATTTGCAAAGTATAGTTTGGTTAAATTCTCGATTGCACAATTAATTTTCTGTTTTTGAAAGTCGATTTCATTTCTAGAATTCAATTCATGTTACTGTAGCAGAGGTAGTTTGTAAGAGAATTTGATTCAGTTCTTAGTTGCCCAATTAATTGCTTGGAAGATCGATCTCATTTCTAGCATTCAATTCGTGTTGCTGTAGCAGAGGTAATCTGTAAGAGAATTTGATTCAGTTCTTAGTTGCCCAATTAATTTCTTGGAAGATCAATTTCGTTTCTAGAATTTTGATTCATGATGTTGTAGAAAAGATAATTTGTAAGAGAGTTTGATTAAAATTCTTGATTGCCCAATTAGTCGTTTTTGAAGTCAATTTTGTTTCTGGAATTTAATTCATGTTGCCGTAATTCGTTTCTGGCATATATTCTTTCAACTTTCTGGAATTTTTTTTTTTGCTAAAGCTGTTCCTATGTGCGAATGAACAGAGAATGGTCATATGCATTTAATGGATGAACAGAGCATGGTCATCTGCATTAATTAAATCCTTTGTGAGATAAATCGCTAGATCAATTCTAGTAGGAGAGCATAGCTCGAATGTGCAGACAGATTTAATGATTAATTGGTTCTATGTGTTAAATGGTCCTGTGTAATCCACTTTTCATGTGTGCATAGCTCAGAATGGTAACCATAATTCAGTTGCTCATAGCAGTTGTATATCATTTCTAGGATAAATAATTGTGTTTGAATTCCACGCACTTGGTTTGTGGAAGAAGATTTTCATTACATTGGAGTTTTGGATTGAGAATTATCATTGCTTAAGACATAATAGGAGTGTGAGGTTTTGATTCATTGGAGAGTGAAAGATATAGGTTATTTTGGGGTCTTAGCCAGCAAGTCACTAGGAGACCCGTGTGTTGATCAGGTAGGAGAAAGTAGGTGATTCATAGAAGGGTTTTGAGCAAGTTTTCTTCATTCTTTTGGTGTGATTAAATAGAATATTACAACATTGTTTCATTTTTTATAAGACTAGGGTTTGGAGTGGAAGGTCATTTACAAATACTGTTGTAGCAACTAGGTTGAGTTGAATTGGCAAGGTTGTTTGGAGTGAACGCATATTCCTTAAGGTCAAAATGATCATGTCAAAATCTTAACTAGCGTCCCTTTTTGGATTGATGCTCGAATTGTGTGTTAGGGTTCATAGATTGGTGCAAGTTTCACAATTCCATGTCCATAAGAATAGCGGTGACGAAGTGATTTAACCCCTAAAACTTGGTTCGAAGGAAATCATTCATTGAAGGTTGAAACATTTTATTGCAAGCTTCAGAGGATGATTAGATGACTGCCAATGGAAATTTATGTGAGCTTGTCAACTTTTAGTTTCGAGATTGAATTCGTTTCTATTTCTGTGTCTTAATGAAACATGTGTTGATAGAGTTGAGAGCATTAGCTTATTGCAGAAACCAGAGTGTCGATTGTTGTAGAAGTTTGAGTAACTTTGTTAGTGTATAGTTGGAAGTTTGATGAAAGACAACTATAATTAAAAGCTGATTTCTAGAGTGTAGTTGTGCATTTTTGATAACTTGAGTTTATAATAGTTTAGTTTGAAAAGTAGAAGTTGTGGAATTGAAAATTTCAAAAGTGATTAGTACATACATAAATGGTTTGGCCAGGTATGAAATATTAACGACTATCATGACTGAAGTCTGTGTGTTAAATTGATATTCAAACTAGTGTGATAGTGCACCTTTTCGCTTGACCCCAGTATAGTGAAATTGGCATGAAATGTTGACATCAGATTTAATTAGAGATACCATTAGTATTTTCAATTTCATTGTGTGAGTGTGGAATTAGTTCATAAGTTTACTCGGATTAGGTAATTCCTTTCAAGTGTGACCTCCAAATATCAGAATTAGGGTTTTTGAGATTTTCGACAAACAGTGAGTTATTGAATTAAAGTTGTTATTGATTTGGTAATGGTTTTGATTTCAGACTTAATGTTGAGATACATTGAATAAGGGTTTTCAGTGTTTAAACTAGAGTTTGCTGATTGTTCCTATTTTGATGATGAGATGAATTGATTTATTTCCAACAGTGTGTGTTTATAGATGTTTTTGTGTGCATCAATTCTTAAATCAAATATCATGAGGAATCATATAAACTTAGACTCTAAAAGTTGAACCTTGAGAGCGCAGTACAACTCGTGTTTACGAGCCCAGATTGATATACAAATATTGGTGAATTAATTCGACAATTATTTCACTCGACAAGTCTGGAGACAAAGGAAAGAGAAAGTTCAAAGGAAAAGGAAAGAAGAATGATTCCATCAAGATAGAGAAAGAAAAAACCACATGAAAACATTGTTCCAAAGAGGGCCATGATGAATATCATTGCTGGAAACTTCATCCTGATATCAGACCCAAAATCTTTAAAAACAATGATAAAGAAAAGACAACTGCAACTACACATTATGATTTAGGATTAGATTCTAAGATAAAACAAATATCACATCCATGGGTTTGAAAGGTAAGGATATTGCAAGTACTAGTTATTCAATTTGTCTCAATGATACTTAATATGAAAAAACAAGAATTGAGATTTTCCACATTAGAGTTATTTTAAAACATACCAAGATAGATACACTGTTTGATAGTGGTTCACAAGAAAATCTCATCTCATAAGACACTGTCAAGAAGTTGAAATTAGAAACCATACCTCATCCTAAACCCTATCCTTTAGGTTGGGTATGTGAGAATGAAAAATTGCAGGTGACAAGGAAGTGCATACTTAGATTTGCAATCACTGTAAACTTTCTTGATGAGTTTGAAATTGATGTAGTTCCACTTGATATATGTGGTATAGTTTTGGGAAGCCCATATCTATATGATAGGAGAGCTATTTTTCATGGCCATGAGAATAAACATCATTTTTTCAAGAATTATATTGAGTACATTGTTAGGGCACATAGCAAGAAATTGAGTTTATCTCTTGTAAATGCTAGAAAAATGAAGAGGATGGTTAATGTTAGTCAAAATTTTGCATTCTTAATGTTCAAGCATAATGATGTTGAGACATATAAATCCTTTCAAGGATATGCATCAAGTTTGAAATATGATTTCATTGAGGTTTCTAATTCATGTGATAAGATGTTTCAGGAGTCTAACATGTTGTCTCCTAAAAGAGGTAAACAACATGAAGTGAAATTGCGACAGGATGCATCATTGTTGAAGATTGGTGTGAACAAGATACCAATGTTAAATAATGCAGGGGTAAAAAAGAAATGAAAATTCAATTTAACAAAGAGGACTTTGGTCCCAAAAAATCTTCTTGTGGGTTTCATAATGTTTTGGCTCTGAAAAAGGATGGTGCATTGCAATGGCAATCACATTCGGTAAAGAGTTGAGCCAAGTGCAAGGCTATACATGCTAAGCATCGACACGGTGACAATCTTCAAAGTGAAGTGAATTTGAAATTGTTTAAGTTTCCTTTGACTGAAGACCAAGGAGGGAATATTAATATTCCTTCAAGGGTAGTTTTTTGTTATGAAAACCTTGAAAAATTGCAGCAATATTTCATGTTTTACAACAAGAAAAGGACTCCAAAATTAGGGAAAGTGGTGTACTTTCATGAAAAGTTCAAATTGAAAAATCCAAGAAAAGTTAAGTGGATTGAGACTATAAGGGTGAGAGAACTGTACCCTCATCTATTTTTTGATTGAGAATGAGCTTTTTGAGGTCTAAAATCTCCCAGTGGGGAGGAATGATTTGGTGGACCAGTTTAATGCTCAAAATTCGAAGTGCTTGAAATGGATCGAAACTAGCGCTAAAGAGAAGATCTCCTTTCTCTAATTCTAATGCAATTCGCTCTAATCAAAACCGATATCGGGTGCTCTCGATATCATGTTCTGATCAAATTGGAAAACAACTGAAAATTTTGGGTTTTGATTTGTAAGTACGCCCAGTCAAAATTTCGTACACTGACTAGGCATATGACTATGTTTTTATGGGCCAATGAGATGAGGACAAGTGGTACTGGTTGACTAGTTGTGAATGGTGATTTTTTATTGGTCAAGGGTTCATTAATGTGGACCAATAAGAGAGAGCCATGTGTGCCAATTAGTGGTTGCCATGTGGCCTCCTGATGGCCTTATAAAATTTTGTTGGCCAAATTGAGCCTCTATGGAGTTCAAATTGTGGACCTTCGGAGTGGCAACGCAGACTCTTACCACCACGCCACAAGTGATTCATGTTAATCATAGTCTTTGGGTTCTATTTGAAGTTTCAAAAGTTTCGTTTAGGGGGTCAGGACCAAGGTTAACCCCTAGCCCCCAATTCACCCAAGCATGACACATGGCAGGCATACAGGGGCCCGGGGTTAACCCTAACCCCAACACCATTTGTAAATCCCAAACTTTATATTATATCTCACCACACATATCATGCCAAAAATTTATATTATGTCGCAACAATATTGTATATGGTAAATTACATATATTGCAAAACCCAAAGTTTTGGTTTGACAGTTATAACTCCGACGATGGTTAAACACAAAGCACGTCACATGTGAACAGTCATAGCATGGTGAATTTTTATGTGGCGGGTTCGTTAACAGTTGTAAACTTGATGGTCTATACGTAGCATATCACATGCCACGGTTTTAGAGGCAGTGAAGTTTAATATGTGATTGCACAATCATCGTAAACCTCGACGAGAGAAAATGTTTTAAATCTAGCTCACAATTGGGTTGGGTTTAATGTATTGACACGCAATCGAAACCCAACCACACAACTCAAACTGAACATTTTGTTCATAACCTGGAGTCAATATTCCAGTGGGAGATCATTTTAAACCCTAAAACTGACGGCTATGGTCATGCCACTTAGTGCATTTTTATTCGGGTCATGGGCGACATAGTGCATTTAAAGGTTCGACAAATTGCACCTGAACCGGTAGGAATCCTGCCGACGCGGGGCAAAATTATTGCTCTACGTGGCTGAAAAAGGTAGATTTTGTAGAACAGTTAGCATGTGGGCACGATTTGGAGGAAAATTAATAGGAAAACTTCTCTGGAGCATAACTTAGTCAATTTTTGACCTTTTTGAGTGTAGAAAGAACCCAACTAGGGGTTTTTTACTGTTCTAGAGCCATTGGAGACATGTTTTATTTTTATTTTTTATTTTCAATACTATAACTTGATATTGTTAAACACCAGGTTAAGCACACACATGGTGTATGAGAAGAATAAACACACAAACACAAGGGACTCAACACAATGAATGATAAGCGTGTAGCTCACTTATTTTCCATTATACAAAGATGTACATTTATAGTACAATGGTGTGACTCTTGGTTTCACATTCCAAGGTCACTTGAACTCCATTGTTACTTTTCGCATTCCACACCTACCCATAGAGGATTAGGTGTTCCAACATCCCCCCTTAATCCGAAGTGGTATGTGTGAGTCCACGAAGAGAGTTGAAATACAAATATGCAAAGTATACATGGCAGCACTTGGGCTGAATCAACTCTCTGAAATGTTGGAAAAATATGTGGTTTAAGGATGACCACCAACACTGGAACGCAAAACTTGTTGCAGTTCCCAGAGCTCTTCCAAAACTGGCAAGAAGCTGAAAGCTTCTGCTAGAGAAATTGTCCCTCATAAAAATGACCTTGACACAAAATAAGGAAGTCTGACTGTGATGTTTTAGGATTACAGTAACTGCGGAATGCTTTGAAGCATTTCCTGGAACTCAACCAAAGCTGGAAAGAAGCTGAAGGCTACTAAGTTGAAGGCTTCTGCTAGAGGAAGTGTTCCTCATATATAAAAGGGAGACCTTCGACCTAAAAGAAGGGAGGTCTACTACCTGTGGTGGTTTTAGGTTGTCCACCAACCAAAGATGATGGTTTAAGGTTGTCCACCAAACGAAGGCATGCTCATGGGCATCCGTGTCTCTGGCTACATCTCTGAATCTGGAATGACGAATTGTGGCTCGGGCTCGCTTGAACTGCAGTGTCTCTGGCTACAACTCTGAACATGGAATGAGAGATTGTGGCTCGGGCTCACTTGATCTGTCGTCGAAGCTTGTACATGACCACCATTTTCCCCCCTATCAGGGACAAGGTGAGATGATGCCGAAAACTCAACTGCAAGTTTGCTCAATATCCGTGAACAAGTTCTAACATGTGTCGTAAACATCTTCTTAGCTACTGATGCCCATTGCTAATAAGCGATCCATCCAAGATGAATCTTGGTTCTTGCAGGAGGCTTGTGTCTGAAGCATCTGTGTGAAGAATGAGTGTGCCGAACACAGTGCTTGCATGGATGAAGATCAAAACAATGATCTTTCATATGGCCAACTTGATCACAGTGTTGGCATTTCACATTCTGTTGTTCTTGTTGTGGAGCAGGATCTGAAACAGCTGCAGGTGAACTGTCGTACAGGAATCCGGCACTCTGAAATTTGATGGGCTTGGATTAGTCTGGAATATGAAAGGTCACATCCTTGTCATATCCAAGACCAGTTCTGTGCTTGTTTTGGACAAGCTCTTTCCAAGGTCTGATGATGGGCTTGAGAAGTGCACGCTGAGCTGCTGCATCTGCATGTACATCTGCTCTAGTACAAGGAAATGAATGGGAATCAACTGCAACTTTGTCTTCTTTCTTCTGATGAGAGTCCTTCACAATCTTATGAATAGAAACAGGTTCATAATGGTGACTCTTTTGCTGAAGTTCATCTTTTTGGAGCTGAGATTCCAACTGCAAAAACTCAATCTTTTCTTGTGCATCTAGCAAACAATTTTGAATGTTACAAAGAGCATGCTTGCTGATTCTTATCATATCATCAACATTTGAATCAATGAGGCTATTCAACAACTCTAATGCCTTGTTGATTTTGGCCATTTTCAACAACTTAGGCTCAAAAAATGAAAGGGTGTCAGCTTCCACCAAAAATGCACCCGTTTACAATATGATTCAACAAAAAATACAAATGACTCCAAAGAATTCCAACTATGGAAATCTCAAAGTACAAAATCTGCTCCTCAAATGATGGAGGGCAATCAACAATTTTTCAACTCAAATACACCTAAAGTCTTGAATGAAGATGTAAATCAATGTGAGTTCAATACAATATTTCTGCAAAATATTTGAATGTGCAGCAAAAACAACTTGTGCAAGAAGCCTTTAAGGCAGCTGATTTTTTTCTTCAAAGAGCTGGCAAACTTGTCTTCAAATGTAAAATTCTTCAAAAAATCAACCTTTTATCAATGCCACAAATCATAAAATGTCAAATCTGCAATATGTATATACCATTTCCTCATGTGCCATTTCTTCTTTTACTGTTGTTCATTTCTCTCTCCTTCCTCTCTCTCTCTGCTGTTTTTTTTTTTTTTTTAATTAAAAATTAATTAAAAAAATTTATTTGGGATTAATTAAAATGGGGTTTTAAAAATTTAAAATGGAGATTAATAATTAAAATGGAGGGGAATTTAATAATGAGGGAAGGGATTTTAAAATATGGGAATTAATTAAAATATGTGGGGAAGGGAATTAAATAAATTAAAAGGGAGAGGATTGGGAAAACTAATAAAAAATGTCGGGGAGGGAATTAAATAAATTAAAAGGAAGATTAATAAGAAATGGGAGAGGAATGAATTTAAAATTAGAGTGGTGGAATGGAGTGATAAGGGAAGTGCGTAAGGGTAGGGGAGGGCGTATGTGAGATTGCAGGCAGAGGCGTAGGGCGTAGATGGGAATCGTGGGAGTGAGCGAGTGGGAGATGGGGTGTAGTGTGGAGATAGGGGTGGAAAGGGGGCGCGGGTAGTGGATTAGGTATGGCTGTAGAGTGGGAGCTCGTTTGGAGAGGGCCGTGGATAGTGAGGCCATGAGGTAATGGGAGCATATGAGCCGCGTGGGTTGGGTATTCTGTATGTGTAAAAAAAATGTAGGTGGGGTTAGGTTGAGATGAGCGACCGTAGCGTAGGGGAGAGCTCGAGATGAGGGTCGCGTAAGGGGGGTGCGTTGAGCGGTTATGGGTTGAGCTGTAGGGGGGCGGGTTAAACCGTGAGGTGAGGGCGTGGTGGGTAGAAGGAGCTGCGGGTTTGAGCAGGGGGTGCAGGGGCTGTTACGCCGAGAGGGAGGGTGCAGCGTTAAAGATAAGGGGAATGGGAATGTGGGTAGGCCGTAGAGTGATGAGAGGCGAGGGGGTGCTGTTTGGATAGGAGCGTAAGGTAGTGGGATTATATTGTAATGGAGAGCGTGCAGCAGTGTAGGATGGGTAGATAGGGAGACCTGTAATCGCAGAGCTGTAAGGTTTGAGTGGAGGGCCGAGGGCCTAGGCGTTGAAATAAATTTTTTATTTTTTTATTTTTTTATTTATTTTTATTTTTTTGTTTAAAACAGCAGAGTAGAAGACTTTGAAACAAAAACATAATTTTAAGCACTGAAATACAAGCAGTAGATTGCCAATAAAACCCAAAATTTTTTCCAATAGCTCAGCAGCAGAAAATATTTTCCAGCAGCAGAAAAATCCGGAAATTTCTTCAGAAACTCAATTTTAAATAGTTTTCAGCAGCTCTCCAAATTGTAGAATTTAAAATGCAGAAATTGCAGGAGAAATGAGAATGGAAACCTTTAGATGCGCAGTGTTGCCTTTCTTCAAAGCCGATGCCTGAATGCTGCCAATTTTTGAATGCTGCTCTTCTCCAAGACAAAATTTCTGAATGCAGCAAAATGTCTGCTGCAGAAACTCTGAATGCTGCAAAAATGTCAAGAATTTTTGCAGATAGGCACAGGCCATAAACACAAATGGCTCACTCAATTTGAAGCAGGGCCAGCAATCGCCCGCTCTGATACCATGTTAAACACCATGTTAAGCACACACATGGTGTATGAGAAGAATAAAAACACAAACACAAGAGACTCAACACAATGAATGATAAGCATGTAGCTCACTTATTTTCCATTATACAAAGATGTACATTTATAGTACAATGGTGTGACTCTTGGTTTCACATTCCAAGGTCACTTGGACTCCATTGTGACTTTTCGCATTCCACACCTACCCATAGAGGATTAGGTGTTCCAACATATATAAACACATATTTTGGAGCATAATGAAAGAGGCGCAACATTAGAAGTTGGAACAAGAGATGTAGCCCATGAGGGGTAGACTCCTTCTTCATTTGTTGTCTTGTGTATGTTGTTATGATATTGATGTCTTCTTTATTTTCTGCAAAACTGAGTTTAAGAAAAATGTTTATGTGTTAATATAATTGACAGAATTGGCTAAAAACCCTAAAATTTTTACTTGCAATTTTCACCATAAACTCTCAAGTTTACATATACAGATCAATAATAAGCTTTCACCTCCCATTTATCCTTGTCTTAATTTTATAATTGTAATTGAGCTTGTGATGGATATCAATTTTGAGATATTTGTATGAAGGAACTTCACCCAAGTTATTCTTGTTATATGTGGAAATATGTGGAAGTATCATATGTGATCCTTTTGAATTTAATTATCATGAATTTTATTTTATTAGTATTGATAGTGATACCTATCTTGAAACGTAAATCTGAGAGGATTCTTAATTTCTTTCCAAGATTGTAATGACTTACTCACCAAAAGTAGCTGAAAGAAAAATATCATCACCATAAAAAAGAAGAGCTAACACTGTTACGGATGAAATAGGTAACTGCACTCGTACCTACTTTTTGACGTAGCAAGAAAAACACCCAATTTTGAAAAGTGGCGATGTAGAATCATATATATATATATATATATATATATATATATATATTGATATGTTTTGGCACTTTATTTTTATTTTTATTTTTTTTCTGTGATGCTTTTTATGTCAATTTTGAATAGTGGTGGCGTATCATCACCAACGTTTTTTTAGAGGATTGATTTTGACACTATACATTTTCTAATGTCTTCTTCTTCCGTGAGATGTTTATTTTTAAGTGCATTTATGTAATTGTGTTTTAAAAAGAAAAAAATATTTTTTTTTTAAATAAAAATTTGTAATGATATCTTCACTTTTTCACATAGATAAAAAATGAAAAAAGGGTCAATATTATAAATTTTATATTTTCTACAAGTTTATGTATTGCTAATTAATTTTTCAATGCACATCAAATAATTGTCACTAAAAAACCAATATTTTGAACGATATGACAAAAAAATACAAATTTTCAATACAAATAGAATGCAAAAAATACACTTTTAGAGACTTTTTGTTAAAAAAAACATGTTAAATAAACTAATTTTTTGGGAAAATCTTAACAAAAAAACTTAAGAAAATAGCATTTTTATTGAATTTTATGTCAAAAAATAATAGTAATCACATGTTTTTTGCAAAAAATAAGGATTCTTCTCATAAAATATCAAAGTCTAAACATTACAAGTAAAATTGATTAATAGATCTAAAAAATGAGCTTTGTTTGCAAGCATAACTTAAAGATCATCAACAATATCAACTAATACATGTTCAACATCATCTAGAACATCATTGATGGCTTTTTCCGCAACATTTTCTACTTCGTTTTGGTCATTGTTATCTTCTAATGGATCTTTCATGTCTGAAAATATTTCAAAGTGTCCCTTTCCAATCATTCCATATAATGGTGGTTGAGGTTCCTTTGATTTTTTTGCCACACGTGATTCATTAAAATCCCGTTTCTTCAAACCAACTTCTTGCTTCGCATCTGGAAGGAATTCAAGAGCGTTAATTCTTTGTTGAATAAATTTGCATTGCACTGGGTCTTTCTCAATGGCAATGCAATTTATTCCTTTTGGTAGGCAACATGCTAGTGTTGTACCTAATCATCAAGTACAAAAGAAATAAGTAAGAAAATTAGTATAAAGACATAAAAAGTAAAAAGTAAAATATTTAAATTTAAATTTGTATAATAAAACTTACCTAAACCTGAAAAAAGATCCAAAACCCAATCTCCTTCATTTGACGGCGCCACACGGCGTACCTCTGCCCAGCCGGGGGCCGGAGGCAGGTTGGGCAGCACTCCATGGTGTCGCTCGACCGGCCTCCAGCCCTCGGCTGGGCAGAGGGTGATTATTGGAATCGCCCTCTGCCCAGCAGGGGGCAATTCTCAAAATCACCCTCCGCCCAGTCGAGGGCGATTCTCAGAATTTCCCTCTGCCCAGTCGGGGGCGATTCTCGGAATCGCCCTCCGCCCAGCAGGGGGCCGGAGGCAGGCCGAGTGGTGCCGTCAAGGGCTGCCCAGCCTTCCTCCGACCCTCACCTGGGTGGAGGGTGATTCTCAGAATTGTCCTCCGCCAGTCGGGGAACAGAGGCAGGCTAGCCAGCCCTCGATGGCGCCACTCGGCCAGCCTCTGGCCCCTGGCTGGGCGGAGGGAGATTCTTAGAATCACCCTCCGCCCAGCCGGGGGCCAGAGGCCGGTCGAGCGACATTGTCGAGGGCTCCCCAGCCTGCCTCCATCCCCCAGATAGGAGGAGGGCGATTTCGAGAATCATCGTCCACCAAACTGCGAGCTGGAGGCAGGCTAGGAAGCCCTCGAAGGTGCCTCCCGGCCTGCCTCCAGCGCCCAGAGAAGTGAAGGGCGATTCTCGGAATTTCCCTCCACCCAGCTGGGGGTCGGAGGCAGGCCGTATGGCACTGTCGAGGGTTGCCCAGCCAGGGGTCGGAGGCAGGCTGGGCAATCCTTGACGGTGCCACTTGGCCGGCTTCCGGCCCCCAGCTGGGCGGACGGTGATTCCAAGATTCACCCTCTGCCTAGTCGAGGGCCAGAGGCCGGCCGGGTGGCGCCGTCAAGGGCTACACAACTTGCCTCCGACCCCCGGTTGGGCGGAAGGAGATTCTTGGAATAGCCCTCCGTCGAGCCGTGGGCCAGAGGCAGGTTGGGCAGCCCTCGATGGTGCCGCCCGACCGACATCCGGCCCTCGGCTAGGTGGAGGCCGGCCGAGCGGCATAGTCGAGGCTGCCTAGCTTGCCTCGGCCCCTGGCTAGGCAGCGCTCAACGACGCCGCTCGGCCTACCTCCAGCCCCCAGCTGGGCGGAGGGCGATTCTGAGAATCGCCCCCAGCTGGGTGGAGGGCGATTCTGAGAATCGCCCCCAGCTGGGTGGAGGGAGATTCTGAGAATCATCATTGGCTTGGTGCCTCGTCGAGGGCTGCCCAGCCTGCCTCCGGCCCCCGGCGGACGGCAAATTAATTTTTTATTTTATTTTATTTTTTTTCAAACACAAACTATATAAAAAATTTAATTTTTTTTTTAAACAAAAACTATTATAATAAAAAAATATGTATTGTTTAAAAAAAAAAAACTATTCAATTAAAATTTTAAAATATAAAAATAAAAACAAAAACAAATTAAAAAATATATTTTAAAAAATAAACAAACAAATATAAAAAAAAATTAATTTTTAAATTTAATTTAATTTTTTTTAAATTAAAACAATTATTATTTAAAATATAAAAAAACAATAAAAAATAAAAAGAAAAATATGTTTTAAAATATAAACAAACATATAAGAAGATTTTAATTTTTAATTTTTATTTTCTTAAAACCAAAACAATTATAATTTAAAATATAGAAAAACAATAAAAAAAATTAAAAAATATGTTTTAATATATAAACGAACAAATATATGAATAATAAATTTTTCATTTACTTGTTCCTTTTTAAAAATTGTTTAAGTCATAATTTCTCCATAATTTCATGGTTCAAGTATCTTGAAAACTTAAGATTTAAAAAATTGAGATTTACAACTTGTCATTAAGGTTTTTATGCGCTACAAAATTTTATCTTTAATGTTATGGTTGAAAATAATTACAATTTTAGGGTTGTTTAGAGTCAAAATATTTTATGTTTAACAACATGGATAAAAATTGTTCGAAATGATAAGCCCTTCAGACATGATTTTGTTTATATTTAACATCATCTATCAAAAAATTTAAAATTTTATGATTTTTCAATGTCCTAATATGTTGTCTTTAATTACATTGTTACAATGTGTCAAAGTGTGACACAATGTTTTTTTTTGTTATTCCAGCATCAACTCATTTTGTTTTGAGGGTGTTTTTTCAATCCTTTTTTCAAGAAACAATTTCGTTTTTAGCATAATTTTATAAAATGTTGAAATTTGACCTTGAGAAAAAAACAAATGCGTTCTCGAATACACACTTTTTTTTGGGGGTGTTTTTTCATGTTTTTTGAGTCTTTTTTGGCTAGAGTTCCTAGTTTGAGGTAATAGTTCTCGTTTCATCGGTAACAATGTTAGCTTTGAGCATTCATTATAGTAGTGAAAGTTGGGGAAACACAACTTGCTTCTTCCAAATACTCTAAAAAAAGGGCAGGGGACAAAACACACTGTTGTTTGACTCCAATATTGTAGTTAAATTGTTTTGAATAACTCTCAATAGTCATAAACTTGGAAATGACATTCTTATACAACCTTGTCACGACAACCTCAACCCAAAAGAAAATTTTATCCCTTGCAACCTCTTCCAAAAGTCTATTCTAGGTGATAGCAAGTCTAATTTTAATATTATTTTAGTGATATGTTTGTCTAATTAATATTTAAAAAATACAACCTACTGATACAGTTAAGGTACTCATTAATATTAAGATTAGTAGTTCAAAACTAATGAGCAGTTCAACCTATTGAGAAAAGAAAAATATTTAAAAAATACCAAGGTTTAGTACTTATTAAATTAAAATTAAATATGTTTAGTGTTTTAAATAATATATGAGATATAGGGCCAAAGTAAAAGGTCAATTGATGATATATATATATATATATATATATATTGAAACATAAACATTATAAAATAAATAAAATAACTTTTTTCTCGTTAACTTTGTTCAAAATCTAATACAATTTTAAAAAAATCATAAGTTTAAGTTGTTTAGGAGTGTTGAATCTGAAAAATTGTATTGCAAGATTTTAGCCAAAAATAACCATTTCCTCTATTAATTAGACTACACCTATGTGTGTGGAAAATGTGTAGTTCAATTTTTTTATGGTTTGGTTTTTTGGTTCCATTAATTTTGTTTAAAAATTAGTAAAAAATTATGATATTTAGAAAGAGGGTCCTCAAAATTAAACAAGATAAACAAGATTAACTAATTTAAGGCACGAACTTATGTTTAGAAAGAGGGTCCTCAAAATTCACTTGCAAAAATTAATAACCACGTAATTAAATCTCACCCTGAATACTATTTGAATTTCGTGTACCTTGTTAAGTCAAGTCTGCAATTAACATTGCTTTGAATAGCATCTTAATAAAAATAAATTTACTAAGTGAACCTGATTTTATATATCCCCGTGGGACTGTGCCAACATGATGGCATAGAGTATCACAAATTATCCCTTGGGTTTCTCTTTTGTTGCAAGTTAACGAAGTATTTGAGCAACTTCCATCCAGATGATATTTTTCACTTGAATTTTGGGAATTATCATTTTGGTATTTTTTTTTATTTTTGATTAATTTTGTGGTTTTTGTTTACTTTTTTTGAGAAAAATCCAATATGCTTAATTAGAGAGAAGTTGGAAACCAAAAATACAACTAAATCATTTCGCAATTTTTTTTTGCTTGACATTAAGTAGTGTTTCTATATATGGGGAACATGTTAAGTAGGGCTTAGTCTATTATTTTGATGAAGAGGCATAATTTTATGATGGAAGTGGAATTCATAGTTGAGAATTTAGTTCAAGATCCCAGCAACAACCTAATTTAAGAAACTAAATTATAACACGCTCTCAAGCTTTACTAGCACATATGTTAATGGTTCCCTCCCTCCAAGACAATGATAGAGACCATTTGGATCTACACAAATGCCTTAACCATTTGGAGTATGATAGAGACCATTTGGATCTCCACAAATGCCTTAACCATTTGGAGAAGCAATCATATATTTAGTTATGGTCTCTACACTTTGATTAGCTAAAAAACATGGATTAGTCTTTCACACTTTAAGGAAAACCCTATTAGGGTCTTCATTACCCCTTCCTCATAATTTTATGTTCTATGTATAGTATTCAATTCTTCGGTTTTTAGTTTTGGTCTTTTTGATCAAAATGACTTTCAATACTATGTCCTACTACAATTATCTTAACTTTTAATACTATGTCTTACTGCAATTACCTTTTAATGTTGAAATAAAGTCCAACCTGGTTTCCTATGTGGTAGGGTGGTCATAAACACTTTAATTTAAATTTTATTTGGTTTCTTTTTGGACATGTACCAAGCACTTTCCTTTTTTTGGTTTTTTGTTTACTAGATTACTAGCAACTCTTCTAACTCTTTATGGTCATATTACACACACCTACTCTAGCTCTTATAAAAATGTAAAAACATATAATTTTTAATTTACTCTAACTCTTATAAAAATGCAAGAACATATAATTTTTTTATCATGTAAATATGTGAATTTTCTACTTACAATAATAAAAATACATTAAAAATATAAATTTATATAATTATATTTTTAATAATTTATTTGTAAGAAATATTCAATTAACTCTTTCACAACAAAATTCTATGATTAATATATATAATTATTAATAAATCTTCCTATGCTATCGATAACACTCAACCATTTATAATACCTTAAAATAAAAATCGAGATATGTGATTTACAATACTCTCCATATTCTCCACCAGTGAAAAATATTACTTATAAGTTGATAACAACTACAAAACTTACTTAAAAAATATTTCCAACCCTCAGTGTTAACGTTCAAAGAACATTGTAATTATTTTTCCCATTGTTGGTTCCTCTTACTTCAAAATGACTCCACATAATCTCTGATTTAATTTAGATGACCAATGTAAACCAATAAAAGTAACAGTAGAGTAATGTTTTTTTAATCATAGTATGGAACAAATTTTTCTGAGCAAACTTTCTTCACCAACAAGTCATTTTATATTAGTATTTGCACATTATCATGTAAAGGAATACTGACGACATTAAACAGAAGAAAAAGGCGTTAAACAGAGGGGAGCACAGCATTAAACAGAGAGGAAGAGACTTCTATTTAAGATTTTATCAGGGACAACGAATCTGAACAATGTCATGAGAATAAACCTCACAACAGAAAATGCCTTTGTTGTAATTGCATTTATCAAATTTAACATTGCCAACACACAACGAATTATGACTAAGTACAAAATTTTTACAATAAGTATGGAGTTATTTCAAATGCATCACTATACTAAATAGTAAACCCTTTTTCTTCATTTAGTGAAAGGAAATGTTTAAGTTTATTTGCTTGAGGTATGATGATGAAGTTTTAGGAAGTTTTTTTTTTAAGAATTTATATTATTTCATGTAAATAAATTGTATTTTCTAAATTAATATATTTTATGAGTTTTAAAAATAGACGAGTCATAGTTTTAGAGAAGCTATAGATATGTGAGATTTTTTTCATAAGAAAAAACTAATTTACTTTGAAAATTCACTTGCAAAAATTAAATTTCACCCTGAATACTATTTGAATTTCGTGTACCTTGTTAAGTCAAGTCTGCAATTAACATTGCTTTGAATAGCATCTTAATAAAAATAAATTTACTAAGTGAACCTGATTTTATATATCCCCGTGGGACTGTGCCAACATGATGGCATAGAGTATCACAAATAATCCCTTGGGTTTCTCTTTTGTTGCAAGTTAACGAAGTATTTGAGAAACTTCCATGCAGATGATATTTTCACTTGAATTTTGGGAATTATCATTTTGGTATTTTTATGTATTTTTTTATTTTTGGTTAATTTTGTGGTTTTTGTTTACTTTGTTCTAAGAAAAATCCAATGTGCTTAATTAGAGAGGAGTTGGAAACCAAAAATACAACTAAAGCATTTCACAATTTTTCTTTGCTAGACATTAAGTAGGGCTTAGTCTATTATTTTGATGAGGAGGCATAATTTTATGATGGAAGTAGAATTCATAGCTGAGAATTTAGTTCAAGATCCCAGCACCAACCTAATTTAAGACACTAAATTATAACACGCTCTCAAGCTTTACTAGTACATATGTTAATGGTTCTCTCCCTCCAAGACAATGATAGAGACCATTTGGATCTACACAAATGCCTTAACCATTTGGAGTATGATAGAGACCATTTGGATCTCCACAAATGCCTTAACCATTTGGAGAAGCAATCATATATTTAGTTATGGTCTCTACACTTTGATTAGCTAAAAAACATGAAGGAGTCTTTCGCACTTTAAGGAATACCCTATTAGGGTCTTCATTACCCCTTCCTCATAATTTTATGTTCTACCTCATAATTTTATGTTCTATGTATAGTATTCAATTCTTAGGTTTTTAGTTTTGGTTTTTTTGATCAAAATGACTTTCAATACTATGTCCTACTACAATTACCTTAACTTTTAATACTATGTCTTACTCCAATTACCTTTTAATGTTGAAGGAAAGTCCAACCTGGTTTCCTATGTGGTAGGGTGGCCATAAACACTTTAATTTAAATTTTCCATATATTATTTGGTTTCCCTTTGGACATGTACCAAGCACTTTATTTTTTTGGTTTTTTGTTTATTAGATTACTAGCAACTCTTCTAACTCTTTATGGTCATATTACACGCACCTACTCTAGCTCTTATAAAAATGTAAAAACATATAATTTTTTATCTACTCTAACTCTTATAAAAATGCAAGAACATATAATTTTTTATCATGTAAATATGTGAATTTTCTACTTACAATAATAAAAATACATTAAAAATATAAATTTATATATAATTATAATTTTTCATTATTAATGTGGAAAAATGTATAACTATTTTATATATATATATATATATATATATATATATATAAATAAATAAATAAATATAAATAGAATTTTTATTTTATTATATTATTTTTAATAATTTATTTGTAACAAACATTCAATCAACTCTTTCACAACAAAATTCTATGATTAATATATATATAATTATTAATAAATCTTCCAATGCTACTGATAACACTCAACCATTTATAATACCTTAAAATAAAAATCGAGATATGTGCTTTACAATACTCTCCATATTCTCCACCAGTGAAAAATATTACTTATAAGTTGATAACAACTACAAAACTTACTTAAAAAATCCTTCCAACCCTCAGTGTTAACGTTCAAAGAACATTGTAATTATCTTTCCCGTTGTTGGTTCCTCTTACTTTAAAATGACTCCACATAATCTCTAATTTAATTACATGACCAATGTAAACCAATAAAAGTAACAGTAGAGTAACGTTTTTTTTAATCATAGTATGAAACAAATTTTTCTGAGAAAAATTTCTTCACCAACAAGTCATTTTATATTAGTATTTGCACATTATCATGTAAAGGAATACTGACGACATTAAACAGATGAAAAAGGCGTTAAACAGAGGGGAGCGTGGCATTAAACAGAGGGGAAGAGACTTCTATTTAAGATTCTATCAAGGACAATGAATTTGAATAGTGTCATGAGAATAAACCTCACAATAGAAAAAAATTTTGTTGTAATTTCATTTATCAAATTTAACATAGCCAACGCACAACAGATTATGACTAAGTACATAATTTTTACAATAAATATGGAGTTATTTCAAATGCATCACTATACTAAATAGTAAACCATTTTTCTTCATTTAGTGAAATGAAATGTTTAAGTTTATTTACTTGAGGTATGATGATGAAGTTTTAGGAAGTTTTTTTTTAAAGAATTTATATTATTTCATGTAAATAAATTGTATTTTTCTAAATTAATATATTTTATGAGTTTTAAAACTAGACGAGTCATAGTTTTAGAAAAGCTATAGATATGTGAGATTTTGTTCATAAGAAAAAACTAATTTACTTTGAAAAACATATGAGATTTAGGGAATAAATCATGAGAACTCTAGGGAATAAGTCAAGAGTGACTTATGGATGTAGGAAAATCTACTTTTCTTCTAATTTTGTGTTTAATCAGTGTAAGCCTATGAGAAAGGTTAACTTTGTATTTAATTAGCATAAGCCTATGGGAAAGGATAATGGCCAAATTAAGGTAGAATCAAGCCAAGAGAAGAAGAAGAGAGTTTATGAGTTTATGCATGTACAATTTTCCTTGGTTTAATGAAAATGCAGATTCACCAAATGCAGTGTGTCTATCTCTTTGTATTGTTATGCGTTATGTTAAATACTCTGAGATGTGGTGAATAACGACAATTAGCTATGTGAATAACAAAATCTATGCATGTAATATTGATATTAGACAATCCATCTATGTGAGCAATTATCGAGAGAATAAGCGAGATTGATAAGACTCGTTTAGATATCTGAACATAATTTCCATTTAGAATTCCAATTATATCAAGATAGAATTTGGGTAGAACCTATATAGGTTCCAAATTATATAGAAGTCTCTATGACTTAGAAGTTGTTGGATTTTCCTGCATCAAGTGGTATCAAAGAAAATGTTTTCTCTTGGGGATTGAGGAGAAAGCTCTGTGGAGTGTGATTGTGTATTTATTCTCTAGTTGAATATTGGTGTGAGTAATGAAATATATAGAATTATAATTATTATTTTTATGAGTTAAAAGTGTTGCAAACCTAGTGTTATGGTGTGTGATTACACAAATTGAGGAAAGTATAGTTTATGTTTGAATGAGAAGTAGTCATGAGGAAAGGCAAGTTGCATCCTGTTGTATGAAGGCCATATTCATTGCACGAGATTTGCCTGCTATTGGCAGTGGAATGTGGTTTTTGCAGGAATACTATGCTAGTTATGTGCTTTGTTGTTGAGTGAGGCAAAGGGATTAACATAATTTTGATGTAATTATGCATTGCAACATATTGAAAACCTTTATATTATTATTTTGATAAGTGTGAGTTAATGCAGGTGTGGAAGCGTTGAAGATCATCTAATTATTCTCAAAGAGAAAAATTAAAAGGAGTTGACTTTAAACAAAGGCTACTGAAGGAAGAATAATGTTTTGAGGATGTGAAAGGACATTGCAAGAAGTTGCAACAACATTATGCATGTTCACATGAAGTTGAATACATAGGTAAAACTAGTCTTTTTATGTTTTCAACTAATGTGTGAGGAAATTTTTTGTTTACTAGTAGCAGTGATGAGGATAATTATAGTAAGAAACTGTAACCAAGAAAAGGGAGTTCTTGGAGGTTGTGGCAAAGAACCTTATAATTTCCAACTGAGTTTGGAAGGAGAAGGACAAGTGTATGTTCTTAGAGGAAGTGAAGACTTGCAAAAGCCTAAAAGGAGTAGAGAACCTCAATAAGTGCTAGAGGATAGAACCAAATATACCAAAAAGGATAGGCTCAGAGATAGCTTGGTGAAGTATTGTAACAGGTTAAGGAGTAACTTGTTATTGCATGGGCTTGGGTGTAGTTTATAAGTGGACAATGTAAAGTTCATAAAGGAAGAATGAATATGACTACTAATAGTCATGTCATGGGTCTAGGGAGAAGCCATAATAGAAGAAAAGAATATTCCAACGCAAATGGCATAAAGAGAAGAAAGAGTGAAGAGGAAGTTGGCAAAGGAGTTGTTGAGATAAAAAGTACAACCGAATGTTACTAATAGAACTACTACATGAATTTGAAGAAGAAAAAATATGTGAATGGATTTTTCATAAGAAAGTGAAGTGGCCTAGGTTGTAGGTGAAGCTGAAGCACATGTTGCATGCTTGGTTAAGGAGAGATATCAGGGCAACAAAGATGAAAATTTACTATTTTGAACGTGAACAAGAACCTATCCTTGGTGAATATTAGGATGAAGGAGTTGATGAGATCCAAGGATCTCGTGATTTTAAAACTAAGGAAATGTTTTTGAATGCAATTCATGTAGGTTTAAATGAAGGAGAGTTTCCTTATGAAGAAAATATCAAAGAAATTCCAATTAATGGAATTGTGGATGAAATTTTAATACCAGAGCAAAGAGACATCCTTAGAGAGGAGGATGAAGAGAATGATAGACTTACTGCAAGTTTCATGAATGATTGTGGATGTTCATATTAGCACGATGATTTGATGTCTAAAACATCAAATGAGGCCACATAGCCTTATGATTTTATATCTAACAAATTGTTTATAGTTGCAGGTTTCGATGAAGATGGATGGCCATATAGTGCTGTCAAAGAGATAGAGAAAAAAAAAATCTGAATTCTCTTCCAAGTGAAGAAGAATAAGGATTGTATTTACAAAGCAATAGAGGAAGACAAAATAAATTTTTTATTCTGGTGGAAAATGAGATGATATTGTCTCATAAAGACAACCAAAAGGAATACCATACACCTTTTATCGAAGAAATTGTTAAAGAACAGTTGTAGAAATATGTTCTTGTAGAATATTTGGAAGAATTGGCTCATGGAGATAGTCAAAAGAAGCATAAAG
The DNA here is from genome assembly GCA_034641835.2 of Pinus albicaulis. Lineage (NCBI taxonomy): Eukaryota > Viridiplantae > Streptophyta > Pinopsida > Pinales > Pinaceae > Pinus > Pinus albicaulis. The sequence goes on from CM076582.1 coordinate 1,254,365,386, forward strand.
AGGAATTCGGCCCTCAAGTAGAGCTGGCCTCTAAAGTAGCTCTGTCAGCATTTTCATATATACAAACTCTATTAAATATGAGAAATCCCCTCTAATTCTTGTCCAAATTATTTTTCAATTTCGTGGAAATTGACAAATGAATGCCTTAATCCATCTTTAGTTGTAGCCACTTATATCCCCCACAATATAAACCCACGACAGTCCTAAGTCCCAACCATCGGGAAATTTAATGTATTAAAGCCGAACCGCCAACTTCCTTAACCAACGATACCACGAGAATGTAGATTGACCCGCCTTTATACGTTCTAACCTTATAATCAAGGTTATAACACTTCAGGCTTATATTAATAACCCAACGTTAATTACAATGAAACACTTTAATATAATTTAGGCCCCGGGCCCACATATACAATCGATGGGTTTCAATTAAATACACACACCCATACCTTAAGTTATCTTCTGTGCTCTTTTGTGTGCGATCTCCGTTCGATGAGCCAGCCTCCAGATCGGACGACGTACATGGATATCGCGTTGATTTCACCATCGACAGTTAACGTGCGATGAGGGAGCGATGAGGAGGTATTGTTCCATCGATGTGGCAGCTTTTCACAGGATCGCGTTGGTTTGGAGTGGTTTCCCTTCTGTACAAAAGCGGTGCAATCAAAACTGCTTCCGGTTTTATATAGTGATTGACCGAAGTTTCACCGGGGTTGACACTACTCCGTGTATTCGCTCCACTCATTAACTCAGGTTCTAACCTAAGGACAGAGTTTCAATTACTCATAGACACACACAGACCTCTTCTACAAATAGGATTTTCCCAAACAGAATTCTAGTCTCTCCTATCTTTAGGGTGAAAATGTGAAGTTGGGAAACACTTTTTGCCCTTTTTTGACGTTGAAAATTGTAATTTTCTATGTTTTTCAACTTCAACTCCACTAAACTCATATTTTTATTGCAAATTATGCTTTGACATAAAAACAAAAATTGTAGAGAATTGTCTTACCTCCATACCCATATTTTTTTTAAAAAAAAATATTGACATATAGAGGGGTAAATTTCTTGTTTACTAACTGCATATACTTGAAATTTTCAGGCAAACATAAATAGTCACTTTATTATCCTTTACTTTTTTTAGGGAAGGTTATTCATTTTTTGGAAAAAAGCCATAGCATCATAATCTGCATATATTGCACTAGTGCACAGACTATTTTTTGGTAATTTTCGGATCAAATCACTATTTTTTATTATTTTTTGAAATGGACGAAGACAAAAAAACAGTGATGTTTCGGTACATTTTATTATCCTTTGATTTTCTTTTCAATGTGATCGTCAATAAGAAAAATGAGAGTACCCTTTTGAAGTAGACAGGGAGAGGAAGTGCACTATGATTTTTTTAAATTTTTTGGTGTCCTCGTTTGAAAGTTATTGAATTTTCATTCAATGCAATTTTTCGAACAATGAAATTCCATAGTGACATAGTTTAGTAAAAAATTAATAAAAAATTGAATTTTTTAATGAAACTCCATAAATCTCACATCATCAAAAACTAGATTTAGAGATGAATCTAATGGTACTTGGTCCGACATATAACATTTTGTTTTTGTAGGTGTTCTGTCCCTCCAAAGTTGCAGGTTTCTCAAAACTGCAGAGTTTTCTGAGTTTTTTGTTGATCAGAAACTCTCGGCTGAGAAAAAATCTCGGCCGAGAAATTTTTAAAACTCTCGGCCGAGAGTTTTAAACCAATTTATGCGCGGGAAAACTCCCGGGAAAAAGTTTTAAAAACTCTCGGCCGAGAGTTTGCGGCCGAGAGTTTGCGCAATAAAACTCTCGGCCGAGAGTTTTATTGCGCAAACTCTCGGCCGCAAACTCTCGGCCGAGAGTTTGCGGCCGAGAGTTTTGTGACACAACTCTCGGCCGAGAGTTTTGTGACACAACTCTCGGCCGAGAGTTTTGAAAACTCTCGTCCGAGAAAATACGAAATATTTAAAATCTCTCGGACGAGAGTTTTGAAAACTCTCGGCCGAGAAATTTAGTTGACTTTTTTTCTCGGCCGAGAAATTAAAAAATCCTCCCGAATTCTATCTCATGCCAAAAAGTGTTTCCCAACTTCGCGTTTTCGCCCTTTACGAAATTCACTCTTCGATGACGGTTTGGACACAATGTAAGTCTGTTACAAGAGCTAAATACATTCAGTTATGGCTTCTTACAGGGATTTATTTCAACAGAGCTCATTTCGACAATTCAAGAGAAATTTACGATCAACAATGGACAGAGAGGCATGCGGAGATTACACAGCAATTCTATTCAACAATTATACACAGAACAATGTTTCAACCACCTCGCAATTAAACAAACTCCCACACAAAAATCAATTCAAATACAATTGGATAATCAATGAGCCCCAAAATTTATTCAACAGGAAGAAATTTCTTAACACCCAAGTTTTACTATGGAAATCTCCTCGCCTCCATGCATCCGGGGTTTACAATTTATATGTATTATATGTATCTCTTCGGTTCCTCTCTGGGGACCATTTCTAATCTAATCAAAGCCTAATTACAATTTATTCAAATAACTAAACAGGACGTATGGACTGAACCTAAAACTATTCGACTTCTACTGACTCTAACTGATCTAAATGTGGCAGACAGGTAAGGTATTGACACCTTGCTGTTACAATTTTGAATGATTTTGATCCCTCCTAGCCACAACATGTGGAGAAAATTCCTACATTGCTGGTTGGTGTCTAATGCCTGTTGCACTTGTCGAGAAGTGCCTAAGCCATGGACTCCTGTCCATGAGTTCTTCCACTGATCTGCCTATTTTCTGCAACATTCCTTTAGTCATCCAAGTGGCATATTCCTCTGGTTGGTCCTTCCACTGGATTAAGTACTGAAAGTACTCTTGTCCTCTGGTCTTCTTGGACACTCTTTTGTCCAATATCTTCTCTGGTTGCAGTGGTTGTGTTGGAGGTAGTTGCTTTTCCCACTCAATCTGTTCCCTGTCTACTGGTCCTTCTTCTGCACCATCATCTTCATACTTGTAAAAATCTACAACATTAAAAATATAAGATATTCCAACATCAGGTGGAAATTCAATCTCATAAACATTAACAGAAAAATTTCTAAGTATTTTGCATGGCCCAATCTTTTTAAACTTCAGTTTGTTATACTGCTTCTTTGGGAATCTCTCCTTCCTCAAGTGTGCCAAAACCAGATCTCCTACTTCAAAATGGAATTCTCTTCTACTCAAGTCCAATCTGCCCCTGTATTTGATGCTGTTGCCTTGTAGTTGTTGTTTCACTTGTTCATGTATGGTTTGGATTTCTGAAGCAAATTCCTCACCATCAGCACTCCTCAGCTCTGCCTTTCCCAGATTTCTTAACTCTGATATACCTATGGGGTGCATTCCATAAACAATATGGAATGGAATCTGCCCTGTGCTTCTATTTGGTGAGTCATTATATGCATATTCTGCCTGAGGAAAAATATGATCCCACTGCTTGGGATTTTCTCCTGCAAGACTTCTCAACAAATTTCCCAGACTTCTATTCACTACCTCAGTTTGTCCATCATTCTGAGGATGATAAGCTGAGCTGAAACTCAGTTTGGTACCAAGTTTCTTCCACAGTGTCCTCCAAAAATGGCCCACAAATCTGGTGTCTCTGTCTGAAACAATACTCTTGGGTAACCCATGTAACCTAACAACTTCTTTGAAAAACAAGTTAGCAACATGGGTGGCATCACTAGTTTTATAACATGGAATAAAATGTGCCATTTTGGAAAATCTGTCCACTACAACAAAGACTGCATCATTCCCTCTCTGAGTCTTGGGCAATCCTAGAACAAAATCCATACTCACCATGTCCTAAGGCCTGTCTGGAATAGGCAAGGGAGTGTACAATCCTGCATTCTGGCTCCTTCCTTTGGCATATTGACAGATTTTGCAATTCTTTACAAACTTGTCCACTTCTGCTCTCATCTTGGGCCAATAATAGAAGTGACTCAGCTGCTCATAAGTTTTATCAGTACCAAAGTGCCCAACAAGTCCACCACTATGCTTCTCCTTGATCAAATTTTCTCTCATGGAACATTTTGGTACACACAGTTGGTTTCTCCTGAATAGTAAGTCCCCCTGCAAGAAATAATCAAGCCACCGGCTTCTATCCGTTAAAACAGGGTTACAACATGCTTCAAATGCTTCCTCAAAATCAGAATCTGTTTAATACAGTTCTTTAAGAAAATCAAATCCTACAACTTTAAAATTGGTTTCTTGAACAAGCATGTGCCTCCTACTCAAAGCATCAACTACTTTATTCGCTTGGCCACTTATATGTTTCAAAAAAAAGTTAAAACCGTGGAGATACTCAACCCACTTGGCATGCTTATGATTCAACTTGGGCTGTTGTACAATGTATTGCAAAGCATGGTTATCAGAGTATAATACAAATTCTTTGGACATTAAATAATGCCTCCACTTTTTCAATGCCTGAATAATTGCATATAATTCCTTCTCATAAGAGGAATACTTCCTTCTGGTGTCATTTAGTTTTTCACTAAAATAAGCTACAGGCCTATCATCCTGACTCAGCACAGCTCCAATGGCTTCTCCACTGGCATCACACTTCACTTGAAATAGTTTAGTAAAATCAGGCAGAATTAAAACAGGCTTTTCAGTTATCTTTTGCTTCAAAAGTTTAAAGTTTCTTTCTGCTTCAGCAGTCCATTTAAATGGCTGTTTGCTCTTTTTTATTGTCTCAATGATGGGTGCATTAATCTTATTGAATTTTCTTATAAATTTCCTGTAAAAACTGGCAAGTCCATGGAAACTTCTTACCTCAAAAACATTTCTGGGTGAAGGCCACTCCACAATTTCCTTAACCTTTTCTGGGTCCATCTTCAATCCTTCCGCAGAAACAACAAAAACCAAATACACCAAATCTTCCTTCATGAATGAGCACTTTTAAAAGTTTATCAGCAGTTTCTCTTGGTGTAACTTCTTCAAGACATAATTAAGATGTCTTAGATGCTCTTCTTTAGTTTTGCTGAAAACTAATATATCATCCAGATATACTATCACAAATTTACCAGTGAATTCTTTCAACACTTCATTCATAAGTCTCATAAAAGTGCTAGGTGCATTTGACAACCCAAAAGGCATTACCATCCATTCATACAGTCCTTCATTCGTTTTAAAGGCAGTTTTCCACTCATCACCCTCTTTTAATCTAATCTGATGATATCCACTTTTTAAATCTAACTTTGAAAAATATTTGGCACCACTCAAACAATCCATTAAATCCTCAACTCTGGGAAAATGGAATCTGTACCTGATTGTTATCTTATTGATTGCTCTGGAATCAGTACACATCCTCTAGCCTCCATCTTTCTTCGGGCTCAATACTGCTGGCACTGCATATGGGCTCAAACTTTCTCTGATCAGCCCCTTGTCCACTAATTCCTATACTTGCTTCCTGATTTCCTCATTTTCTGTGGGAGTCATTTGGTAGGCTACCTTATTTGGCAGATTTGAACCCGGGATAAAGTCTATCTGATGGCTGATCTTTCTCACAGGGGGTAGCTCATCAGGAAAATCATCCACAACAATGTCACAATAACTGTCTAACATCTCTTGGATTTCTATTGGCAAATCCGAAATATTTGTAGAAGTAAGAAATACCTTAGGTTTGCAAACTAAATCAAAGATTACCTCTTCTTCTTCAATCTGATGTAGATACTCCTTTCCACTTAGCAAAAAGGTCTTTGGGTCAGCCACTCTGCTTGATGGTTCTCCTTCTTCCATGAGTATCAATGTATTATGTACCCCATATTTGAAGAACTTGTAAGTGTTCTTCTTGCCATCATGCAATGCTTCTCTGTCAAACTGCCAAGGTCTACCCAACAGTATGTGACACACATCCATGGGCATCACATCACACAGGACTTTGTCTTTGTAGTTGCCCATTTGCAGCTCTATCTCACACTATTCGTTTACAATCAGCTGGTGCCCTTTATGCAGCCAGGACACCCTGTAGGGAGTTGGATGCTCCCTTGTATTTAGCTTCAACTTCTCTATCACCTCGGTGGAAACCAGATTTTCTATGCTGCCACTATCAATGACTAGCTGGCAGGATTTCCCCTAGACTTTGCATATGCTCCTAAACAAAGTCTTCCTTTGTGCAGGCTCAGTGACCTCTTTGGCTTGTTTCAATAGGACCTTATTAACCACCAAGGATTCTCCCTTTTCCAGTAAAATTTCCTCTTCAATTGTTGCCTCTTCTCCAGCCTGAGCAACAATAGTATTTCTTGGACCAGCACCCATATTCTCAGGGCACTCAGAATGCTTGTGTCCCACTTGATGACATCTATAGCACCTCAATTCTCTACTTGTGCCTCTGCCTCCTCTTCCTCTGTAAGAACCCCTTCTGCCTCTTTCATCACCCTCTGTAGATGCATTCTAAGGTGAGCTACTATTAGCTCCATCTTTGGGTGTAGTAGCCTTGCCTCTACCACCCTGACTTCCCTTTCCATGGAAAGTACCTCTCCCTTTGGCAGAATGATTTCTCAAGAGTTTCTCTTCTGCTTTCAAGGCCATCTGATAGGCCTCTTCAACTGCCTCAGGAGACAGAAAACCAATTTCATCTTGATCTCTAGCTTGAGACCATTCACATATCTGGCAATTTTCTCTGGTGTGTCTTGAAATTGCCTAGCTCTTATACTTACTATATAGAATTCTTATGTGTATTCCTTTACTGTCAGCAACCTCTGTCTCAGGTTCTGCATTTGCCTAAAAAATGTTAGCTGATAATCACTAGGCAAGAATTTACCTTTTAGCTTAGCCATCATTTTGGTCCAGCTTTTGATAGGTTTTTTTCCAACTCTCCTTCTTTCTGTTTGCACTCCATCCCACCAAAGTGCAGCATGTCCCTTTAGCTTTGTTACTGCAAACTTGACCTTCTTATCTTCGCTCATTTCTTCATAGTCAAAGCACTTGTTCATTTCATTAATCCAGTCCACCAGCTCTTCTGGATTCAGTCCTCCTGCAAAACTTGACACTTCAATATTGGGCTTAATTGCAGACCCCAGAACAGTTCTGAGGAGCCTCATCTCAGGAGGAATCTCGGCATTTTCTCCAGCTTCTTCTATTTCAGGTTCACTGATGTCTTCAGGATCTCTGGGCTATCCTAAATCCATGGCATCCAATCTGGCTTGGACCCTCTGCAAGGTCTCCAACACTTCTGCATTGGAAACAAGTCTGCCTCTCCTTCTGCCAGCACCTCTAACAACTCAGATTGCCATGTTAATTCTCTGCAAAAACAACTCAAAAACAACTCTGATACCACAAATGAAAACAAAAAGATTGAATTCAGCCCTCAAGGAGAGTTGGCCTCTAAAGCAGCTCTGTCAGCATTTTCATATATACAAATTCTATTAAATATGAGAAATCCCCTCTAATTCTTGTCCAAATTATTTGTCAATTTCGTGGAAATTGACAAATGAATGCCTTAATCCATCTTTAGTTGTAGCCACTTATATCCCCCACAATATAAACCCACGACAGTCCTAAGTCCCAACCATCGGGCAATTTAATGTATTAAAGCCGAACCACCAACTTCCTTAACCAACGATACCATGAGAATTTACATTGACCCGCCTTTATACATTCTAACCTTATAATCAAGGTTATAACACTTCGGGCTTATATTGATAACCCAACGTTAATTACAATGAAACACTTTAATATAATTTAGGCCCTGGGCCCACATATACAATCGACCGGTTTCAATTAAATACACACACCCATACCTTAAGTTATATTCTGTGCTCTTTTGTGTACGATCTCCGTTCGATGAGCCAGCCTCCAGATCGAACGACGTATGTGGATATTGCGCTGATTTCACCGTCGACAGTTAACGTGTGATGAGGGAGCGATGAGGCGGTATTGTTCTGTTGATGTGGAAGGTTTTCACAAGATCACGTTTGTTTGGAGTGGTTTCCCTTCCGTACAAAAGCGGTGCGATCAAAACTGCTTCCAATTTTATACAGTGATTGACAGGAGTTTCACCGAGGTTGACACTACTCCGTGTATTCGCTCCACTCATTAACTCAGGTTCTAACCTTAGGACAAAGTTTCAATTACTCATAGACACACACAAACCTCTTCTACAAATAGGATTTTCCCAAACAGAATTTGCGGGCAGACATCTTTACAAAATTCACTCTTCGATGATGGTTTGGACACAATGTAAGTTTGTTACAAGGGCTAAATACATTCGGTTATGGCCTCTTACAGGGATTTATTTCAACAGAGCTCATTCTAAAAATTCAAGAGAAATCTACGATCAATAATGGACAGAGAGGCATGCGGAGATTTCACAGCAATTCAATTCAAAAATTATACACAGAACAATGTTTCAACGACCTCGAAATTAAAAAAAATCCCACACAAAAAGAAATTCAAAGACAATTGGATAATCAATGAGCCCCGAAATTTATTCAACAGGAAGCAATTGTTTAACACCCAAGTTTTACTACGGAAATCTCCCCGCCTCCATGCATCCGGGGTTTACAATTTATATGTATTATTATGTGTCTCTTCGGTTCCTCTCTGGGGACTATTTCTAATCTAATCAAAGCCTAATTACAATTTATTCGAATAATTGAACAGGACATATGGACTGAACCTAAAACTATTCGACTTCTACTGACTCTAACTGATCTAAATGTGGCAGACAGGTAAGGTATTGACACCTTGCTGTTACAATTTTGAATGATTTTGATCCCTCCTAGCCACAACATGTGGAGAAAATTCCTACATTGCTGGTTGGTGTCTAATGCCCCTGCATCAATTTACAAAGCAATAGAGGAAGACAAAATAAAATATTTATTCTGGTGGAAAATGAGATGATATTGTCTCATAAAGACAACCAAAAGGAATACCATACACCTTTTATCGAAGAAATTTTTAAAGAACAGTTGTAGAAATATGTTCTTGCAGAAGATTTGGAAGAATTGGCTTATGGAGATAGTCAAAAGAAGCATAAAGAGGAAGAGAAACATTCATACACAATGCTAATTAAGTATGAGGAAGAAATAATGTTACTAGAAAAGATGCTCAGAGAAAAGTGAAATTTTATTTCATTCAACACAAAAGGGTCAGGAGGATTACTATCCAAGTCAAGATTGTTTTTCTCATTTGGATGAAGAGTTTACTTATTTGGAAGAAAGGTTATTGGATCCTAAGGTGCATACTTGACGTGCATAGCTGAAGCCAATAGAACAAGTTGTTGTAAATGACATCTAGATGGGTGATGCTGCAAGGTATGATCAACAAGAAGTATTGAAGAGGACATTAATAAGAATTTTGATATTCTTATGCACATGAGTATGCAATAAATTAAAGTAGGAAACATAACATTTCAGCAGCCAAGAATAAGGTTGAATGATGAAATTTGTAGGTTATGGATGTTGATGAAGTGGGTATAGAGGAGAAGGTACAATAATAGGAGAAGGATAACCTACAAAAAATTACAGCTGAATGAGAGGATTTGCATTAGCAAAGCAAATGGATGACAACAACATAAAGTATGGAAATCCGGAAGGTTAAGGAAGACAATAAAAGCAACAAAGAACCAATACAAAGGGATGAAGGGAAAACTACAAAACAAAGTTTGGGATCCTATAGGATTCAAAAATTAATGACACATGACCAAAAGGTCATGAAAATTTTCTACCTTAGGAGTATGATATAAGAGCATTAGAGATTCCAAGCCACTAAGTCCTTTATGTAAATAAATTTTATTTTCCAAGTTGAGATATTTTATGAGTTTTAGAACTAGATGATTCATAGTTTTAGAAAATATATGGATAGGTGAGATTTTATCCATAAGGAAAAAACAAATTTACCTTGAAAAACATGAGATATTTAGGGAATAAATCATGAAAGCTTTAAAGAATAAAGCATGAGAGGACTAGGGAATAAATTAGGGAGTTATTTATGGATTTAGGAAAATCTACTTTTCTTCTAACTTTTTATTTAATCATTGTAAGCCTATGTGCAAGACTAATGGCCAAATTAAGGTAGAATTAGGTCAAGAGAGGAACATAGGATTTTCTGAGTTTATGCATGTACAATTTTCCTTCATTTAATGGAAATGAAAATTCACCAAATGATGTGTGTATGAATCCTTGTATTGATGTGTGTTATGTTAAATACTTTGAGACGTGGTGAATAATAGTTAGTTGTGCAAAAAACAAAATCTGTGCATGCAATCCTGATAGTAATAGTCCATCTATGTGAGCAACTGTAGAGAGAATAAACAAGATTGATAAGATTCATTTAGAGAGCTCGACATAATTCCCATTTGGAATTCCTGTTAGATCAAAGATAGAATTTGGGTAGAACCTATATAAGTTCATCTATGACTTAGAAGTTGAGCTTGTAGGAAAAATCAATTTATTGGTCTAATTTTCAACTCCTTTTTTATTTATTGTATGAAAAAGTGCACTTTGGGATTAGAGAGTTGTGTAATTCCTTCTATACTCAATATCAAGTTGATAAATATCTATATAAATAAAAAAATATTATCTAAATAATAGAACAATGTTGGCTATAATAAAATAGGAAAATGAATATATATGTTTAGTTAGTTTTAATTAAAAGATTATAAAAGATAAATAATCTCACTTCAAGTGTGAGTTTGTTTTGATAGTAGAATTGAGTATGAAGTAGATATAAAAACATTTCAAGCTCACTCTTGGCTATAAATCAAAATATAAAATATTTTGATGTTCATATGAAGTCCTAAATAAAATATTTCCATATTTATAGAAAATAATATATATATATATATATATATATATATATATATATATATATATATATATATACATATTACTTAAATAAATTATCTAAATATAGATAGAAATTATTATTTTTTATTTCAATATTTCTTTCATATATATGTGTATATAAAAAAACTATATAAAATAAACAAATACATATTTTAATGTTAACCAAATGAATAAATTGAAAATAAAATAATTTTAATTAATTTTTAATAAGAATAATAAAGAGGATAAGTGTAATGAATTGATTCTTAATATAAATTTAATATGTGAAAATATTAATATTAGTAAAAAATTCAATATAGTTTATAAATAAAATATTTCGATACTCATGTTTGAGTAATATTTAGATATATTTAATAACTAAGTGATTTATGGATGTAGGAAATATTTTTTTCTTCCAACTTTGTATTTAATCATTGTAATACTATGGGCAAGTATAATGGCTAAATGAAGGTAGAATCAAGTCAAGAAAGGAACACAAGTGTTTCTAAGTTTATCCATGTACAATTTTTATTCATTTAATGAAAATGCAAACATAAGGGTTTCTAAGTTTATGTACGTACACTTTTTATTTTTTTAATGGAAATGCAAATTCACCAAATGCTATGTGTATGATTCTTTATATTGTTGTGTGTTACGTTAAATACTATGAGATGTGATGAATAATAGTTAGTTGTGCTAATACAGAATATGTGCATGTAGAGAGAATAAACAAGATTGATAAGACTCATTTAGAGAATTGGACAAAATTCTCATTTGAAATCCCTGTTAAGATAGAATTTGGGTAGAACCTTTATAAATTCCAAATTATATAGAAGTATCTATGACCGAGAATTTGAGCTTTGAGGAAAAGTTAATTTTTCCTACATCATACGACCTTTCAAATTTAGTGCTCTAATTTTCAAATCCTTAATATCAAGTTAATAAATATCTATATAAATAAAAATAAATATTATCTAAATTAAAGAATCATGTTATTTATAATAAAATAGGAAAATGAATATATATATTAAGTTAGTTTTAATTAAAAATATTATAAAACATCAATAAGCCCACTTTAAAGGTGAGTTTCTGGTTGATAGTAGAATTCAATATGCAATAGATGTAAAAATATTTCATACTCACTCTTAGCCATAAATAAAATATTTTGATATTCATATAAAATCCTAAATAAAAAATTTTCATATATATATATATATATAGTCGATATTAAAATAAATTAGTTACCCTATATATAAATAAAGTCGATATTAAAAAAAATTAGTTACCCCCATATATATATATATATATATGTGTATTTATAGAAAAAGCATAAAATAAATAAGTAAATATTAAAAAAATTAATTATTTTTTAATAAGAATAATAAAAGCTAGATGTGTAATGTATTGATTCTTAATAGAAAATTAATATGTGAAAATATTACTATCAGTAAAAAAAATTAATGTCGTTTTTAAATAAAATATTTCAATATACGGGTTTAAGTAATATTTAGATGTATTTAAAAATATATTAATAACAATAAATGTTTTAATGTACAATGTGGTCATAAATAAAATATTTTAAAGAACATGTTAAATAAAATATTTTAATGTCCATGGTACACACACATTTTGTTTTTTTTTTTGGTATATTTTTGGGTCAATTTTCTCTTAAATTCAGTGTAGCTTTAACTTATATAATCTTTAGAATCTAAGTGCTTATGAGGATTTTCAAAATATTGATTATTCATATATTCAAAAATGTAATTTAAACATTAAAAAATTACATATGGATTACATACATACATATCTAAAAAGATAAAGATCTAATTTAACCACAAATCTATAAATACTATAAAAGATCACATTTTTTTAAAATATATATATTTTTTTCTTATTTTATATTACATTTTTTAAAATATATATATTTTTTCATATTTTACATTATATTTTACATTTTAAAAGAGATTTGAACCTATCCACCCTAACTAAATCCATAGTTAAAGTACATATGTATTTATACATTCTTTATTCATGTATTAATTTAATTTCTTATATATATGTTACAATTTAAATTTAACATTAAAGTTGTGTGATTTGATGTTGCAATCCCGTATAGATACATATTCATCATTATATTTTGAATTCTTATGACAATTTTTTTCTTCATGACAATGGTTTATTCAATATTTTTTATTAGTTTTTTTTAGTGTTTTTATTTATTATTTGAATTTAAAAATAAATTATATATTTATCATAAATTATGTATAATATATTTAATTTGTTTAATAGATTATATTGGTTTTTGTGCACATTAATCATTATTATTATATTTATTGTGCATGTTAATCATCATCATCATATTTATATATAATTTTATAATAATATTATTTCTATAAAAGATTAATTTATATATTATCAATTTAATTATTTTTTAATAATATAAATTTTAAGTCAAGATTTTTTTATTAAGATTTTTTTCCTATTTATATATTTATACTAATAAAGTGTGTTTACCTAAATAATTTATTTTAAAGTTTATTTATTATAAATATTAATTATAAATTTAATATTTAACAAAAAATAAAAAATTCATTATCATCATTTAATGAAATTTTTTGATTTGATCTATTAAGTTACTTCCATTTTATAAACAAGCACTTGTGATTATGTGCTTTATTAGAAAGTTTTTTTTCAAAAATTTTCCAAACTTTTCCGTAGTTTTTTTTGTCTTTCTTGTTTGCATCTAGCCCCTATGCCTATCAATATAACAATCCTACTAAGTAATTAAAAATAATAATAATAATAATAATCACTCCATAATATATATATATATTTACTCATGTTTTCTTTGATCATATATACTTTCTAACTAGGTTACAACTTCTTAATTGATTAACCATTACAAGACATTGCATAAATTTTTATTGCAGTTGTATTCTTATCTTTTAAGAAATTTCCTCTAATGTTTTTTTACTTTTTTTTGGGGCAACTATATTGATGTCTGCACATTTAAATACACTATTGGATTTGCCTTAATATAAGTCAATTCCTCTCCCTAGCATGCAGTTGTGGTTATAATTACAAACATTTGTTGTGGCAATAAGGAATATAAGTCTTATTAAGTTTGAAGCCTATGTTCTTTAATATTTTCTCAACAAATGAGTTTTCTTTCAAATACATTTCACAAGATTATATTAGAATATACGTTGAAAATTATATCCTTATGCAATGTGTTAGTCTTACGCATAACAATCACTCTTAAAAAAATCTAGATAATACAATAGTATCCAATTATCCACTCCCAAGAGCATCGAAACTCTAGAGTGTTTACCTCACATCCATTCCATGTAAGTTTCTTACCATTTACCATTATTATTGTTTCTAACCCAGATTCACATGTCTATCTATCATAGACCTCGCTTTCGACTGGCTTATCACCCTCTTCTCTACATATACTGCTGGAACAGGTACGAATTTACTTGTAAATGTTTCTTTATTTAAACGCCTATATTTTCTTTCAACATTCTCTATGAACAATTTCCTTATTTTTACACATCATTGTCCCTTATAGGGTATCATGTATCTTGTCGAAGGGGGGTACCTTATATGCCCTTGCCATAGTTTCTCTACCTCGTCTAAGACTTGCACTACTCAGATAACCTGAGTGGGCTCAATGGTTAAGAACTTGTGATTTCTCTTGGGAGGTCACAGGTTCAAAACCAGTAGGGGCTAGGGTTGTATTTGCCCCGTCATGACCAAGCTAGAGGGATAGACATCCCATTGGATTTTGGGATCTAACCATGGTCTCCGGATGCATCGGTCCTTGCGAAGTCATGAGTTACTGGTATATGTGGCTTGCGAGCTGTTGCATATACCTAGGGAGGTTGCTTATACTAATAAAGTGTGTTTACCTAAATAATTTATTTTAAAGTTTATTTATTATAAATATTAATTATAAATTTAATATTTAACAAAAAAAAAAAAATTCATTATCATCATTTAATGAAATTTTTTGATTTGATCTATTAAGTTACTTCCATTTTATAAACAAGCACTTGTGATTATGTGCTTTATTAGAAAGTTTTTTTCAAAAATTTTCCAAACTTTTCCGTAGTTTTTTTTGTCTTTCTTGTTTGCATCTAGCCCCTATGCCTATCAATATAACAATCCTACTAAGTAATTAAAAAAAAATAATAATAATAATCACTCCATAATATATATATATATATATATATTTACTCATGTTTTCTTTGATCATATATACTTTCTAACTAGGTTACAACTTCTTAATTGATTAACCATTACAAGACATTGCATAAATTTTTATTGCAGTTGTATTCTTATCTTTTAAGAAATTTCCTCTAATGTTTTTTTACTTTTTTTTGGGGCAACTATATTGATGTCTGCACATTTAAATACACTATTGGATTTGCCTTAATATACTGACTTTCCGTAAAGCTAGGTTAATTACAAACATTTGTTGTGGCAATAAGGAATATAAGTCTTATTAAGTTTGAAGGCTATGTTCTTTAATATTTTCTCAACAAATAAGTTTTCTTTCAAATACATTTCACAAGATTATATTAGAATATACGTTGAAAATTATATCCTTATGCAATGTGTTAGTCTTACGCATAACAATCACTCTTAAAAAAATCTAGATAATACAATAGTATCCAATTATCCACTCCCAAGAGCATCGAAACTCTAGAGTGTTTACCTCACATCCATTCCATGTAAGTTTCTTACCATTTACCATTATTATTGTTTCTAACCCAGATTCACATGTCTATCTATCATAGACCTCGCTTTCGACTGGCTTATCACCCTCTTCTCTACATATACTGCTGGAACAGGTACGAATTTACTTGTAAATGTTTCTTTATTTAAACGCCTATATTTTCTTTCAACATTCTCTATGAACAATTTCCTTATTTTGACACATCATTGTCCCTTATAGGGTATCATGTATCTTGTCGAAGGGGGGTACCTTATATGCCCTTGCCATAGTTTCTCTACCTCGTCTAAGACTTGCACTACTCAGATAACCTGAGTGGGCTCAATGGTTAAGAACTTGTGATTTCTCTTGGGAGGTCACAGGTTCAAAACCAGTAGGGGCTAGGGTTGTATTTGCCCCGTCTTGACCAAGCTAGAGGGATAGACATCCCATTGGATTTTGGGATCTAACCATGGTCTCCGGACGCATCGGTCCTTGCGAAGTCATGAGTTACTGGTATATGTGGCTTGCGAGCTGTTGCATATACCTAGGGAGGTTGCTTATTTCCCTATCAAAACAAAAACAATACTTGCACTACTTGGGATATATGTTCTCATTAGGGCTACCTTATTTCTTTTTATTTCGGGTTAAAAAAAAATCACAGCCCGCGTTCACTTTTAAAACATTTAGGTTTTTGTGACAATCTTTTTTACTTAGCTCTTACCTCTACCCCCAAATAGCTAAAGAATATGGTTAAAGGTCATAGGATTTTTCTATTTGAACTATGGTCGGTGGCCATTCCCATCTGTATCCATATTTTTCTAAAAATAACTTGCACGTATCCATGAGAAAAAATCACGAGTTAACTTACTCTGACTCTGTCATTTACTCAAATTTGACTCTAAAAAGCTGGAAGGGATTTCCACAAACTCATATATAGATTTTTTTTATCATGAGACAACTAAATAAGTATAAAACAATAAAGCGAGAAAATATCTTCCATTATTTTTGGATTTTTTCTACATTGAACTCGTGAAGGATTTGGTAGCTTTCTAGCCTCCCAATGCCTATATATTGGAGGCTAGGCCATTGAGATCTAGATGAGAATTCTTTCATTTTTTATGCTCTCAAGATATTGCTTGAGAGAGAGAGTTTGAGGAGCTAGGAATTAGAGGAGGTGCTACTACAATTGCACCTTATGGTTGTAATCTCCTTATTCAATAAAGATAAATCAATTATTATTTCTTCCTAATTGTTATTCATTGTTTACTTCTTGTCTCTAACCAATGAATGCTTATAATTTTGGCTTATGCTTATTTATTTAGTAATGCATAGTTGTTCGTTTAGTATAGTTTTTATTATCAAGAATACTATGCTGTGATTGTTGTCTTATTTTCTCTTTATGTGCAAGACCAGGTTTTGGAGCTAGTTAGGAGCGCTTCCCAGCTATACTGATCACTCCAAAAAAATTGCATGTGAGGACTCACAAGTTTACCTTACTTTGATCTTTTTAATCCTTTCTTGACTCCTTGTAATATTGAAGAGTTGAGCTTTGGAACAATATTTCCCTTACCTTATTTTCCCTAGGTTTCCGAGAGAACCTAAGAGGGTTTTTTTTTTGGCCAACCAAGTACTAATCCCTATAGAAAAATTGGCGAATCCACTGGGAGAATTATTATTCGCAGTTTATTTTCCCTTATCATAAATTCCCTCTCTTTGATATTGTATTTATTTGAATTTATATCCATTGTTTGCATGCTTAATAGCCTGACTGATTTGAGCACTTTTCTCTGACCTTAACCCTATTTTTTTGAGTAAAACTTGTATAATGTTGGTCTTGTGTGGACACATCATGTTACTAACTCAAGTTAGCCATTACAGAACTGTGTTAGCCCTACTTATAATAAAATATCTTGTCATGTTTACCTATGTTAGTGCTTAAAACATCCGACTTGTCAATTTTCTTGTGATTTCCACTCCCTGCTTTTTACTTGTTTGTGTCTTGATGTCTCTAATGTATTAGACTATTATTATCATGGTTGCATTCACATTTTATTTTGAAAGTTGGTTTAGCTTGAATGTTCTTGCATCCTAAAAGAAAAAAGAAAAAAGATCATTATATGCTTAATTTTCTTGATGTTCAGTTCACTACTGTGCTTGTAATTGGAGTATGGCTTTATGGGTCCTAGACCTAGGTTTAGAAATGGCTGTGCGAACCAAAAAAACCCACTATTACCGGTCCTTTTGGTAATGATCTACTGCATAGACTAAAGTCTCACCCAAGGCAATATTAGGGAATGCTAGAACCAGGTTTTTGCATCAAGAGGGACTTTGGAGTGTGGCTTAGGGCTTATCTTCTCTTTAACACTTATCAGAGCTTCGTAGAAAAAATATACTAACTACGTAGTCACTATTCCATACTTCATGACTGTTCTTTAACATTCATTAACCAACATAATAAATCATAAACAATACTTCACGATAAAAATACAGATAAAACCCTAACTTTTCACAGATAACATTAAAATAACAGATAGAGAAAACACATAAGTAATGGGCACAAATATGTCTTCAAGTCTTCTTTTATTACTTCTGATATTCTCAACACAACACTTTCTGCCCTACGCATTCAGCTACAGGGGTTTGCGAACTCAACTGCAGACTTTCTAAGGTCTCTGCTCACTCAGCTGCAGGAGCCTTCCCTTTCACACAAAACACTGAATATAGACTCAATACAACCTTACATCCAAATGAATTCTATGAAAAAAGTTACAAGATGTCCTTAGAATCACTAAGATAGCTCCTTATATAGTTTTCTCTTTTGCAATACCATGGTCCAAAAACCATGGGCAGAGCTCAAAGTATACCAAAAATTCCCATCCCTTCACAAAAATAAGGAGCTTTGACCCGCCTCAAATACCCTGAGGTTCCGTTAAATCTTTGCATTGCATGCTCCACTCCTCAAAATGTGGAGTCTTTATCGCAATATTCAACCTAGGATTACCCTTTCCAATAGCCCCCCAACACAAAAAATTGACTCATCCCGAGTCACTCTGCTGGTGCACCCTAAATTTTTTCTTTGATGCTTCTCAACACATCCTTCAGTGGTGGAAATTTCGTGGCACACTGCTTCTCAACATCACGGATTTCGATTAGCAACTTCTCAGTGGATGACCCTGTGATCTTTGTGGCAATATCCTTCTGCATGTGGCGCTGTTATTTCTTTGTTTCTCCATAGTCTGCAATAGATGACTAGCTTCGGCTTCCCATAGCTATGTTCTGGCTATGATATTTTTTCCTTTATGCAAAACTCATCAATCTATCCCTACAAAAATTTACCCTCTTTGAGATAGGTAAGCCGCAATACCGGTGCTAGAGTCTTTGTGATAACCTTAATATGGTCCATTTGTTCCAATTTCTCATGGATTTCCGCTTCAATATTCTGCACATGAGGGTCCTTTGCAATGATGCCCAGATGTCCATAATGTATTCAAAGACTTGGAGG
The DNA here is from genome assembly GCA_034641835.2 of Pinus albicaulis. NCBI lineage: Eukaryota > Viridiplantae > Streptophyta > Pinopsida > Pinales > Pinaceae > Pinus > Pinus albicaulis. Next base: position 1,254,384,443 of record CM076582.1, read on the forward strand.
CACTCCTAGACTGTGGAGTCAATCTTGTCATTGGTAGTCATAATCTCTGCAATGCGCTGCTACTTGACCTCTAGTGGAGTAGTTGGCTGCAACTTCAACTAAAACTCAATGATATTCATTTGTAGCTCAATTCGGACCTTGTCTACTTTGGACTTGGAGTCTTTTACGTCCATTGTGATATTTTTTAATTTGTCCTCTGGTGTTGCCTTGGTATGAATCTACAGATTAGGCCATTCACTGCATACTCTGGTGATGACAGCCTCCAATTTCTGTTTGTGCGCAACTTCCACCTCTTGCTCCTACACGAACTGCTGCTTCTCCTCAGCCATTTTCTTTCACTCCCTCTTAAAATCCTGGATAATCAATAGGGTGTGTTGCTCTCGGATCTGCAACTCTTATGTGATGCCCTGGTGGAACTCGTGTAATGCCTTTAGAGGTAGCACAACAAGGTTGAGCTTGGTGTTCTTCCAATATGCCACCCTCACCTGAGTCTCAACAGTGTCAAATCATAAGTTACCTACATGTATCGACACCGCATGAATATCAGTCGTAATTTCCATTTCCTTCTCTACTAGACTCACACATGATGGAGCCGCGCTTGCTTGAGTCACACGCTTGAGTCACGCTCGCTTGAAGCCTACTTGCTTGAATGACATTCGCTTGTACTATGCTCGTTTGAACCTGTAAATCTTTGAGGCCCTTGTGTACCTCCAATAATACCTTCTTATACTGGTCCTCGATGTTTCCCCACAAATTTTCAGTGACGTGACGAATAGTGTCACCATTTTCATCGAATTGCCCCTCACTGAGAACCAATGCTTCTAGGCAGGTGGACATTTCCAAAAACCTTCTTCCGCCTTCCTCCATCACCCAGGGACTGTCACCTCTTTCGAATGTATGGGGTGGGGGGTTCTGCTGGATCCACAAATTTGTCATCACCACATCGCCACCTCCCATATCCAGAGCATATTTCGTTGTCTCTTTCTCAACCTATTTTTCAGCCTCCTTATTAGTCACGAATGCGACTATATTGGGTTGTTTCTTGGTGCCCTTCTTTCCTGTATGCGCACTGGTCTTCGTGTCGCACGTGCCTACCAGCTCTTTTGCTGCTACTTCAGTGGAGAAATTTAGCCAATTACTGGGCCATTCACTCACAATGCACACAACATCATCCTCTATCACCAAGTATGGAAGCTTGTACCAAGCCTCTGCAAGGTACTTCTTTAATCGGATGTGCACATGGTGAAAATTAACTTTAAAGTCAACGAATCGTCAATATTGTGCAAAAATACTTGGTGATAGTTGTGGCTTCTATTTTTTCACTGTGCGTAGAATCATCTCAAACCCGACCCAAAATAGTTTATTCACCATCACCCGAGTATGATCCTTTAAATGCCACAACGAGGCATACCATGCAGCCTCATAAATATCTTGGTCCACAGTGGGGAACTGTGATTCGTCAAACTCCTGCCATGCGATCAGCCTGATTAAGAGTAAGATCCATGTGTAGTGGAACTTCTTTCCCTCCTCTTGGGTTTCTTTGAAATCATCTAAAAACACCTTGCACAAATATCCTACCCAAATGTATAGAATTCCTTTGCTGCACTGTGTAACCAGAGAGACTATTGGCATCAATACTTCTTCTGCGCGACACTTCTGCATGATATTTCCTACCAAAATATGTGCGACAAAGTGTACCGACCTATCTTTGATAGAGTTAATAAAATAACCCCTGGTTCCCTTTGTGAGGCCATAATCCTGCTTCATCTTTTCAGCCATATTATTATCTTGATACTTGCCCACAAATGCTTCGGTGGGGTCCAATCCTAGATAAGGAAGTTGTTAGACTCCTGTAATTTATAGAATCTCAAGGTGACTGATTATTTCTGTTCAGATCATATTGAAAATAATATTTCATGACTGTCATTTATTTTCAAGAAGGTACTTCTGGCACAAAATATCGAAAATGATGGTTATATTCACCTCATTTCCAATATAGCCCAAAATAAGCCTAAATGCATTGGCTAGCACTGTCCATATCACCCTACCCTCAAAAACCCACATATATAAAGTTTTGGGACTTTAGCTTAAGCCCCGACACCTCCATTTCAGCTCTGCCTGCACCACAACAAACCTTATATTTTTATCATATATATTACCTATGGGATATAGTATTTATCATTTCCCACACTTAATTACATTAAATCCTTTGCCTTTCATCATCTTTTTGCAGCGCAAGTCTGCAAACTCAGTTTGTAACACCATTGTCGAATCCTCTAAAATTCCCGATGTGATATTGGTGGGACCCAATTGCATGTCACAATTCGCAAGTTATGGAGGATAGTACGGAAGGAATATGTTATAAACGCCGAATTTCTAAGTGTGACGTTAGTGGGACCCAATCACATATCGAAAATCACAAATTTTAGAGGATAAGTGCGGAAGGATCATGTTATAAATGCCGAAGTGTAATGTGCGACATGGTGGGACCCATTTCCTTGCCAATCACCCTTTCTTCACCACCCATCGCACATCACATGCGATATCATATAGAATTTAACGGTGGAAACTTAAAATTGCGAAAATCTGATTTGCGATGAGTTTCGGGTTGCTATGTTGTGATGTGATATCGTCATCGCATATCACAATCAACAATTTTTATGTTTATTGTTGTCGCAAGTTAAGCTTTGTATGTTGCAATGCGATATCATTACGGACCAATTTTACTGTCACGTCAAATCATTTCACTTAACCTCCATTCCCTTACCCGCTCATCCACCACTCATCCACCTCACCCTAATCCATCTGATGGCCTGTAGTGCTTTTCGCCTCCCGTGCCTTCGAGCTTTAACCGCGGGGAGGGGGGGGGGGGGGGAGGTTTGAAATGGGCGGTATCTCTTACCGCCATTCCTGCTATGTGGTGTTCCCATGCCACTTTGCACCCCCTGCTCCGATACCATGTACCACTCCACTACCCCCCCAAAATCTACTTTTCCCTCCACTCCAAAACCACTCTCGCCGCTGTTGCTCCACGTCGACTCTTGCCACCTCTTCTCCTCATCCATCCACCAGTTCATCGATCCATGCTACTCCGTGTCCCCCTACCAACTTCTGCCACCATTGCTCCATCAGCTGCTACTTGTGCTATTTATCCACATCATTTTCCCCGCCAATCCTATTCGAAGGGTGTGTTGGAATTTCTGCCAATTATTAAAGGAACAGTGTGTTTCCCATTTCAAAATCCACTGTAGCAGTAACCAGCATAGAAGAGATAGAAGAAATTAAAGGCATAGTGACCATCATGGCAACCAACACAGCAATGACATCTGGTGAATCAGCTAGGACATCACCAGATTTAAACTATCCAGAAACGGTTTTATAAGAAAGCAGGGCCAGATGTCAGATTTTTTTATCATGGCCTCTTCGTGATCTCAAGAGGAAATTTTTCCTTACTCTACAATCAATAATGGATTGCCGAAAGTTAATTCTATAGGAAATTTTTTCAAATTCATCTTCTCACTTCCATTGCATGGTTCCACTTGTTCGATTTCTGGTTGAGTGTAATTAATGAAAATAACTGCAGTAGATAGAGTAAATGACTTAAGTTTTAGATAAATACTGCATGCATTAGTAGTATCAAGGAGTTCGAAAGGGTAAAAACCATTGTAATAGGCTCATCTGGTTGTAAACACTCTTTTTTGGATGACTGAAGGGACACTATTATTTCCATATTCCTGTGTTATGATCTGTGGTGAGTGCTTCTTTTCCTGTAATTTTTCATTCTCTAGTTTCACATATTGTTTTCTCTCTTTACTGTGGGTAAGAAAATTTTATCTAGGATTTGTCATCGGGCACCTTGTTCAGTCTTGAAGTAGTATCTATGTTTTCCTCTGAAATTTGAATGCAGAATTCAGAGAGGGTCTGCTCTGCATTCACATTGAACCTTAATATTTTCTCCTTTTCCATTTCAAAAACTGTAAGGATCCATTGGCATGACTAGCTTGCCTGGTTACACATGATTTTGGTTGTTCATCCATTTAAATCTGTTTACACATGTTTGATTCCATATCCCAATGGCCCTCTTCTGCTGTATCAACCAAAAAATTTCAAACAAACCCCTATGCACTAATAGCTAGCCTAAAATTCCCAATCAAAAAATCTATATCTAACAGAGAGATCCCTCTCTGGGTCTAGGAGGGCTAGATCCTAGGCCCGAAGCAGTTTTGATGTTGCCTCTGTAGTTTTGCTTCAGCCTCAAAATCATGGAGCGATAACATAGTGGCGACCATACTGGGGAAGAATGAAATTTATCTTCCTCAGAAAAGTACATCAAGGTTTAGATCTGATTACTAATGGTGGACAGTGACCAAACACTAGAAGGTTGTTCTATTCACTTGGTGACTCCATTGGCAGCAAAATCCAAAAATAGAGATTCAATGGCGACTCCACAAGCTCAAAATGGGATCAGTTGCAAGGAAATATGCTCAAATGAACAAAGATCACATTCCAGGCTTCCCAAACAAAATGCCTTAGGTAAATTGGCAAATAAATATTCCTGTTTTTCAAGATGAGAATTTTGATAATGTTTGTTGCATCTCATTAAAATTTACATACATTCATGGAAGTTGAAAGTTGAATGGCATGAGGATTTCCACATGAATATGTTCATGGCAACATTAGAAGGAAAAGTGAGGGAATGGTATGAAATTTTAAATCCTGGTAGCTTATTTTATTTGAAATATTTCCACAAAGCGTTTTATGAGCATTATAAAGAATATTCTCCATCTTTGTCATTGGTTGAAAATTTTTGTGATCATTCTGAGGATTTTATACGATACCTCAAAGGTAGTGATGAAGGTCAAAAAGATATGCACGATGAGGATTTGTTAGAAGCACTTTGTGGATTTCATTCTCAAGCTAATTGTTATAAGGATCAAGAGAAGTTATTTGAAGATGAAATCAATCAAGAAATAAAAGTATATTCCCATGATCTCCCTTCAGAGATGAAGGATAATTCATCTGCTCCTTTGTGTAGAACTAAATAAGATATTCAACATCATTGGAAATCTTCACAAGAGAAAGAAAACCAAAGAAAACAAAGACTACCTCCTTCTTTAATTGAAGAAGAAATTAATAAGATTCTAAGCATATAGCCATCCTCTCAATATTTATATGATCAAAAGATTAATTCTATTTGTTCTACTACTAATTTATGCATTGAAGTTGTTCCTCCTAAAGGAACTGATGTAGAATAGATTGATGTTGATATTGTTTTACATTCACGAGAAGGATTGTTGGTAGAAAGTACCTATTATCATCAAAATGATGGTCTTCAAACATAATTTAGAAATGTCAGTAAAGATATACCAATGTTGCTTAGGTACAACATATTGGTATACAATGAAGATGCCATATCAGATGGCCACAAAGAATGTTTAGAGAGTGACCTTGAGCATAATAGATTGGAACAAAGAGTAGACCTAGATGCAACTGGTTATTTGAATCCTCATGACCAGGTATTGTTCCAAGATCCTTTTTCTGGCCTCTTAGAATCATCTAAAGAAGGAGCATGCTATGCCATGAATGGTTTTTTGCAATATTTAAGGAAAATTTTGAACACTTATGTTCAATGCAATTGGGATGGGAGTGGTCATTTTGTTTCTTCAACCTGCTCAAAAAGGTGAACAAGAATCAATCATGTAGTCATTTGATTGGTTACATTGGAAAGAAGAGTTCACTTAGTGTATATATAATCTCTAAGTTAGAGTAGATAGGTAGGTGTCCAAACAAGCTCAGTAGTTTGAGAATTTTTCCAGTTTTAGTTTTAGGTTGCTTTTCAGTCTTCAGTATGTTCCAGACTTTAGGTTGCTGAGAGTGTTGATATTAGCTTGAAGATATTCAACCATAAAGGTTTTGTAGCAGATCAAATTGTTGATCAGCCCAATGGATTAGACTAATAATCTATGATTTTCTTGAAACCTCCTGAAGGAGCTATCATCCCCAGCTGGAGCCACTGTTAGACTCCTGTAATTTACAAAATCTCAAGGTGACTGATTATTTCTATTCAGATCATATTGAAAATAATATTTCATGACTGTCATTTATTTTCAAGAAGGTACTTCTAGCACAAAAGATCGCAAAGGATGGTTGTATTCACCTCATTTCCAATATAGCCCAAACTAGGCCTAAATGCATTGGCTAGCACTTTCCATCTCATCCTACCCTCCAAAAACCACATATATAAGTTTTGGGACTTTATATTAAGCCCCGACACCTCCTTTCAATTTTTCCCGCACCACAACAAACCTTATATTTTTATCATATATATTACCTATGAGATATAATATTTATCATTGCCCACACTTAGTCACATTAAAGCCTTTTCCTTTCATCACCTGTTTGCATCGTAAATCTGCAAACTTCGTTCGTAACACCATTGCCGAATCCTATAAACTTCTCGATGCAATATTCGTGGGACCCAATCGCATGTCGTAATTCACAAGTACTGGAGGATAGTGTGGAAGGAATATGTTATAAATGTCGAATTCTGATGTGCGATGCTGGTGGGACCCGATCGCATATCGTAAATAAAAAATTTAAGACGATAAGTGCGGAAGGATCATGTTATAAACACCGAAGTGTGATGTGCGACGTGGTGGGACCCATTTCCCTACCACGTCACCCTTTTGCCACTGCCCATCACACATCGCATGCAATATAATATAGCAATTAACGATGGAAACTTAAAATTGTGAAATTCTGATTTGCGATGAGTTTTGGGTTGCTATGTTGCGATGCGATATCGCCATTGCATATCGCAATTGGTAATTTTTATGTTTATTGTTAAGTTGTCACAAGTTAAGCTTTGTATGTTGCGATGCGATATCAGTAGGGCTCACTTTTACCATCACATCATATCATTGCACTTAACTTCCATTCCCTTACCTGCTCATCCACCACTCATCCACCTCACCCCGATCCATCTGACGACCTGCAGTGATTTTTGGCCCCCCCTCAGCATTCAAGCTTTAAATTCTGGGGGGTGGGGGTTTCCTAAAGTGGCAGTATCTCTTACCACGATTCCCGCTACATGGAGCGCCCATCCCACTTCGCACCCTCCTTCTCCAATACCACCTACCACTCCACTACCCCCCCCCCCCCCCCAAAAAAAAATCTGCTTTTCCCTCCGCTCCAAAACCACTCCTGACATTGCTATGTCACGTCGACCCATGTTGCTGCACGTCTACCCCTCCCACCTCTGCTTCTCATCCATCCACCAGTTCGCCGATACACGCTGCTCCATGTCCCCCTACCAACTTCTGCCGCCACTACTCCATCAGCTCCTGCCTGTGTTATTGCTCCACATCATTTTCCCTGCCAATCCTATCTGGAGGGTGTGTTGGAATTTATGACAATTATTAAAGAAACAGTGGGTTTTATGTTTTAAAATCCACTGTAGCAGTAACCGACGCAAAAGATAGAGAAGCAATCAAAGGTAGAATGTCCATCATGAAAGTTAGCACAACAATCAGATCTGCTGAATCAGTCAACGCAACACTATATTTAAACTATCCAGCAATGCTTTTTTGACCAAACAAGGCCATATGTCATATTTATTTGATCATGGCATCTTCATGATATCAAGAGGCAAATTTTCCTTACTCTACAATCAATAACGGATTTTCAAAAGTTAATTCCATAGGCATTTTTTTTTAGATTCATCTTATCACCGCCATTGCATGGTTCCACTTGTTCAATTTCTGCTTGAGTGTAATTAATGACAATCACTATAGTAGACAGAGTAACCGACTTAAGTTTTAGACAAATAATGCATGAATTAGCAATATCGAGGAGCCGAGAAGGGGGAAAACCATTGTAATAGGCTCATTTGGTTGTAAACACTATTTTTTGGATGAATGAAGGGACACTATTGTTTCTAGATTCTTGTGTTATGATCTGTGGTGAAATGCTTCTTTTCCTGTAATTTGTGATTCTCTAGCTTCAGATACTGTTTTATCTCTTTACTTTGGATAAGAAAAAATAATTCAGGATTTGTCATCGGGTACCCTGTTCAGTCTTGAAGCAATATCTATTTTTTCCTCTGAAATTTGAATGCATAATTCAGGGAGGGTCTTCTCTACATTCACATTGAACCTTAATATTTTCTTCTTTTCCATTTCACAAATTGTAAGGATCCATTGGCATGACTAGCTTGCCTGGTTACACATGATTTCAGTTGTTCATCCATTTAAATCTGTTTACACCTATTTGACTCCATAACCCAATGGCCCTTTTTTGTTATCTCAACCAAAAAATTTCAAACAAAACCCTATGCACTAATAGGTAGCCTAAATTTCCCAATCAACAAATCTATATCTAACAGAGAGATCCCTCTCTAGGTCTAGGAGGGCTAGATCCTAGGCCCGAAGTGCTTTTGATGTTGCCTCTGTAGTTTTGTTTCAGCCTCAAAATTATGGAGTGATAACAGAAGTGTCATGATTTTCCTAAATTTTCCTAATCAACATTGCTTCAATGGGGAATCATTCCCCAAACCATATAAAATCATTGTAATATCCCAAAATGAGAAAGACAAGAATATAGAACATATGCACAATTCCAAATAAGAATAAAACATATAAAACTGGAAAAATACTGGAAATACATCAAGAAATCATACATATGAGTAGAAATAGCTGAGCCATATCATCATGTATAAAAAAAATTGAATATACACAGTGCTCCAAAAGGGATTCACTCAAGCCATCCAAAGATGGTTGAAACAACTCTACTGAAACCTAGCACTAGAAAGTAAAAACTGCTATTGTTGCTGGAAACTACTCCTGTTGGGAAGAATATATATGTGCGAGAGGATGTTGGAGTGATCAAAATGATCTGGTATTTTAACCATGGATTATACTCAGAAAACTAAGAAATACCCAGAAATGGTTTGGCCGGATTTTGAGTTTGGAATTTCGGCCCTTTTTGGGTTGTACACTGCACCTTTGTTAAATGAGTTATGCACTCCTTGGAGACAAATGCTGATTTGGGGCTGAAATAATGATCTATATACTGCAATAGAACCCACTTAGCTCACTAATTACTGAAGGGTTGATCCCTTCTCCTGATTCCCAAGCTCAAAACTTGAGTTCTAGCTCCTCCACTAAATATGCAGCTGCTGCATGCACAACTGCTGGGAAATACTATGTTTTCTAGGAGGGCTGATGATGTGGTCTACTAATAGATAATACACTACTGATCACAGGCTGCTGAAGTGATCCCTATAGTGAAGGATTAATCCTTCACATGATTTCAAGTTGAGCTTCTTGGAACTTCCTCTTCTCCTCAAACCCTCACTGTAGAACTACACAATTCCTGCATGAAATGTTGCTGCATTGGAGAATAGATGGATGGTCTGATGCCAGATATGTCAATGAAACTCTCGGAAGACTGTAATGGATCCAAAATGTGAAGGGCTGATCCCTCCACAGGTTTCTTAGTTGAAGTACTGAGAACGCCCTTATAACTCTCAAACCCAAGTTCATGAATGCGTAATTATTATAGCTAGAAGTGAAAATGAGAGTGGCTGAAAGTGGCACTGATTTCCAGATGATGAATGATGCCCAAGAAATCCTTCCTAGAGTAGGCACTCAAAGACCCCCATGGGTAACGATGGGATTCCCGCTCGGGAACACCCGGTGTTGAGATTGCAACAAGATGATGAGCTTAGTGGAAAGAAGTCGCCTTCACTAAGTGGGCCTGCAGGCTATTTTTGGCGCAAAGTATAGTTTTAGACATATGGATCATATTCTATGAGTTTCAGGATGCTATTTTTGGATGGTTGGTCAAGTCGGAAAAAATAGATGGACTTCTATTTTTAGACATATTGGGCGGAATCTATTTTTAGATTGCCAGTCTAAAAATAGATATGTCGAATATTATTAGCTCTTAATAATATTTGGACTCTAAACATTATCTTATTCTCTTGGAGAAATTCAGTTAAGTGCACAGATGTGGCACAGGAGCTGACAGAAGGAATTACACTATTCCTGAGGGTTAAGTGGAGCTATTGCATGGATAATTCGATTAGAACTCATGTGAGAGTTTGGTGGAGTTGATTGAGGAAGTTTATTGAAGTTGTGTTCGATTTAACTAATCTAAACATAGTTGAGCTAGTTGTATCTAGTCTAACTTATTGATACACTAGTGAGAGTGGTGTGAATTAATTATTAATTAATTCACTAATTATAAACTCATTAATCAACTAAAGAATACATCATTTAACTTCAGTGCATGGACAGTTTCAGTGGAGACCAGTGCAGAGATAGGTGAAAGAGCAGGTTAACTATCAGTTGTGACTATATTGTTGCATATTTGCAACAACCAGTGATTAGAGGAGCCAATGAGGATTGCGTAGTACAAGCCAGGTGGTTCAAGTTATTTAATGAGCCATCCTACAACATTGATTACGCAATAGAGGCTAGCTATCAGGTGGCAGAGATTGGAGCATGTGTTTTAGATCTAGCTTGATTAGTGTGTAGCAATTGGAGGTTGTGCTGAGAGCTTGTGAGGAGCTTTGTACAATGATTGTTACATGATCTCTATGACATATAATATACAGATAGTTGGGGTTTTCAGCTTTAAGCTTTCCCATGAAATACTTTGTTCATATGTGTGATTGTTTATGGTTTTAATGCGCATGCAATTGATTTTATTTCGCATGTAGTGATCAATGGTAGAAGAGATTTTGTATTGTGTATGAAGATAAAATAGTGTGTGATCGGAGAATCTCGGTGAATAATATCGATTATTCAAATTTCTACATGGTATCGAGGCGATATTGATCATTGGAGAAATTGCAAAACATTGAGCGGTTGAGTTTTGTCTTTGGTGGAATTCAAATTTGCGGCGGTGTTCTTGAGTGTCGAAGTTGAGATGTCTTTCGGCGGATTGCGATTGGAGTATGCCCTTGAGGGAAACTCGAATTATATTGCATGGAAGGACAGGATGGAGGCGGTGCTAGATGACAATGGGTTGAAGGAGTTCATAGATGCTGAAGTCCCAAAGCCTACTTCTACTGATGTTGCCGTACTTGATGCATGGCAAAAGAAGACAGCAAAGTGTCGAAGGATTCTGTTGGAGGGCGTGAAGGATCACATAGTGTCCAGCCTGCATGGTAAGGCTTCTCCATTCTTGATGTGGAAATCGTTGACAGATTTATTCCAAAGAAAGAGCGACCAGAGGAAGTTGGCGCTCAAGGAAAAACTCAGGAACATAAAAATGGAGAAAGGCGATAGTATGCCCAAGTACCTCACGAAGTTCATCCAATGCAGGGATGAGCTGGGAAGTGTGGGGGTGACTGTATATGATGAGGACTTGGTGAACTTGGCTCTCCTGGGGCTTCCAAAGAGTTTGCATTCCTATTAGGACTCTGTCAATGGTCGGGAGAAATTGCCAGGATGGGAGCGACTTTGGTCGGATCTTGTGCAAGAGGAGATAAGGCGAAGTACCAGGGACGGATCTTCATCAAAGAACTCAGATGAAGAAAATTGCACTTTGGCTGCCAAAGCAAAGAAGGAAGAAAGCATGCTTCCCAATCAGGTGCGAAAGGCAGGCGGACATGTCAAGGAGTGAAGAGTGCTCGATTAATACCAACACGGACATTATGCCACTAGTTGTCCACGAAGAACACTAATCACTGAGAGCTCTTGGATGCAATAGCTGGAGAGGCCTTAGCCTCACAGTTTGAGCTGGATTTTTCGCTGATCGCATGCTTGGTCTCAAGTGTGATGGGTTCGGTGTGGTTTCTGGACAGTGGTGCATCTTTTCACATGACAGGAGATCGAGATTTGTTTACTGATCTAGATGAGAAAGATCTTGGAGTGCATATCGAGATGGGCGATGATGGTAGATACAGTGCGACCGGTATCGGTACCATTTACTTTGAGAGGGAGTCTGGTAAACCCTTCGTATTGAAGGAAGTGATGCATGTTCCAGGATTGAAGAAGAATCTTATCTCTGTGGCGATGTTAGAAGACAAGGGATATGATGTTGTATTTAGCGAGGGAAAGGCTTTCCTGCGCAGTAAGGCAACTGGTGAGACCTGGAGGATAGGGGTTCGAGTTAAGAACCTTTATCAATTGCAGGTAGATGGCTGCGCAGCAATGGCAGGCAAGGCAGAAGGAGTGGTGAGCCGGGATGATGGCGAGTTGTGGCACCGGAGATTGGGCCACCTTCACCATGGAACTTTGAAGATACTGCAACAGATTTCTACTGGGCTTCCTAAAGGCACTCTTGCGCAGTCAGATCAGTGCAAGGGGTGTACCTTGGGAAAATTTGTGAAAGCCACCTTTCACGAGAAGGATAGTCGCGCCACGACGATCCTTGAGAGAATTCACATAGACGTGTGTGGACCTTTCTCAGTAGCTTCGACAGCAAAGCATAGGTACTATGTGATATTTGTTGATGATTTTTCTCGTAAGTGCTGGATCTTCTTCATGCAGAAGAAGAGCGAGACATACTCAAAGTTCTGTGAGTTCAAGGCACTGGTTGAGAAAGAATTGGGGAAGCAGGTGAAGGCTCTTAGGAGCGACAATGGTGGTGAATTCATCTCTGGAAAATTCAAGGACTTTTGCAGCGCAGAAGGAATTCGAAGAGAGCTCATAGCACCTCATAACCCACAGCAGAATGGGGTTGCTGAGCGGAAGAACAGAACGATCGTGGGTGCTACATGGGTGATGTTGCATGATCAGGGCCTTCCCATACACTTGTGGGCTGAGGCATGAAATACTGCAGTATATGTGCAGAACCGTTGTCCTCACAGGATTCTTGGAATGAGTACACTCGAGGAGGCGTTTTCTAGTAAGAGGCCTGATATTTCCCATTTGAGGATTTTTGGTTTAGCTGTTTACATTCATGTGACGAAGGATGCCAGGAAGAAGCTGGAGCCGACTACAGAGGTTGGGATATTTGTGGGGTACACTGATACACCCCACAACTATCATGTGTATTTAGTTGCAAGACTGTTGTGCGACGAGATTTCAAATTTCATGAGGAGAAGGCCATGAAGTGTTCGCTTGAGAGGGAGCTACACTTGCATGTAGATGAGGAGCTATTAGTTCCTAAGGATGAGCTTCAGGATGTGGATCAGCCACAAGAGGAAGTTCATTGAGTGGAAGAGACCACTCATGCAGCGCCAACCATCAGAGGGCGGAAGCACACTATAGAAGCTGAGCGATTGGCTCAAGATGCAGAGAGGGTTGTAGGAGCACCTACACTAGAAAATTTGGCGGAAATTCCGACGGCCAATTCGTTGCTATTCCGACACATAGTCGTCGCAAGAGCGATAGTTCGAGGGCGGGAAAAGCGTGGTTTGCCATACCATCGCAGTTTCGACACAATTAAAAAGTGTCGCACTATCGACACTTTTTCCGTCACTTCCAAAAAAGCGTCACTCTTCCGACGTTTCCCAATCCGTCGCACTTTCGACCTTTGTAAACTTTCGCACTTCCAACGAAATGTGGTCCGACGTTTTGAACATCGCTCTTCCGACGTTTGTAAACTGTCACAATTACGACGAAATGTGGTCCGACGTTTTGAATGTCGCTCTTTCGACGTTTGTAAGCTGTTGCAAGTCCGACGCAATATGGTCCGACGTTTTGGACGTCGCTCTTCCGACGGTTGTAAACTGTCACAATTCCGACGAAATGTGGTCCGACGTTTTGGACGTCGCTCTTCCGACATTTGTAAACTGTCGCAATTCCGACAAAATGTGGTCCGACGTTTTGAACGTCGCTCGTCCGACGTTTTTATACTGTCGCTCTTCCGAAGCTTCTAATATGTCGCAATTCCGATGCTTACAAGGCGTCGGTATAGCGATGGTGGGTTCAATTTAAAAAAAAAAAAATGAAACTTGAAAAGAGGAAAAACGTTGTTTTGAATATATTATATGAAGTAAAACAGTCCATGAAGTCATTACATTTTCACATCTGAAGATTGGAACCCAAATATCCATCCAGAAAAGTGGAAGTCCCACCCCAGACAATGATAGAAAAATACCCCATGTCACATATAGGGACATGATATAAAACCCAGTAACGGTCCACATGGAGATTATCGACAATTTGAGAAAGCATCCAAATATGCTCGAGGCATCTATAAGAAAGTGAAATAGCAGTATGTAGAATAGTAAAGCAACAGATAGAGTACCGACGTCCATTGTTCCAAATACAAATTAAAGTACCCAAAATCCATGAACAGAGAAAAATGCTGATCATGTGAGGAGTGTGATATGTCCAAAATATAAAAAGACTATTAGACCATATCAATAAACCAGCAACATAGACCAGCATAGCTAGTTTTGAAGGCAGAGTGATAAACATTAATCATTTTTTTTTCACAAGAGAAAAAACGATGTTTTGAATATATTATATGAAGTAAAACAGTCCATGAAGTCATTACATTTTCACATATGAAGATTGGAACCCAAATATCCATCCAGAAAAGTGGAAGTCCCACCCCAGACGGTGATAGAAAAATACCCCATGTCACATACAGGGACTTGATATAAAACCCAGTAACGGTCCACATGGAGATTATCGACAAATCTGAGAAAGCATCCAAATATGCCTGAGGCATCTATAAGAAAGTGAAATAGCAGTATGTAGAATAGTAAAACAACAGATATGGTACCGACGTCCATTGTTCCAAATACAAATTAAAGTACCCAAAATCCTTGAACAGAGAAAAACGCTAATCATGTGAGGAGTGTGATATGTCCAAAATATAAAAATACCATCAGACCATATCAATAAACCAGCAACATAGACCAGCATCGCTAGTTTTGAAGGCAGAGTGATAAACATTAATCATTTTTTTCACAAGAGAAAAAACGTTGTTTTGAATATATTATATGAAGTAAAACAGTCCATGAAGTCATTACATTTTCACATCTGAAGATTGGAACCCAAATATCCATCCGGAAAAGTGGAAGTCCCACCCCAGACAGTGATAGAAAAATACCCCATGTCACATACAGGGACTTGATATAAAACCCAGTAACGGTCCACATGGAGATTATCGACAAATCTGAGAAAGCATCCAAATATGCCCGAGGCATCTATAAGAAAGTGAAATAGCGGTATGTAGAATAGTAAAGCAATAGATAGAGTACCGACGTCCATTGTTCCAAATACAAATTAAAGTACCCAAAATCCTTGAACAGAGAAAAACGCTAATCATGTGAGGAGTGTGATAACCATCTGCAAAAACCCAGGCTCGCTTGTAAGATCAGGCTCGCTTGATTCCAAAATTGGTAACCATCTGTTGCATCCGAGATGTAAGGTTCAGGCTCGATTGTTTCCATTAGTAGCCCGCTACAGCATCCACCCTGTTCATAGCAAAAAGGTTCCTGTACCATATATACAGAGAAAGAGTATAATACGTAGACCATATAAACATGGCTCTGTATTTCAAAAAACAGGTTTAAAATAAAAACATGGCAACATTTTTTTTTCTAAGTAAAGTTAATCTATTAACAGTGGGAATAAAATTACATCGAAGTCAAAATCATTGCCCAGGCTCATGGCAAATTTTTCATCAAAAAATCAAAAAATTAAGAAGACTGCCCTCATACGGGGAAGCCAGTCTTGAACGTTTAATTTACAGAATTCAAAAATATTACAAAGGTCCAGCACAGTAAAATAATCTAAAATCAGCCCAATTAAGTGGGTCGCGAAGCAAGAAAAACAAATTAACCAAACTACTCCTCTGGCTCCTCGATGATTCGGCACCATCCTTCAGAAGGTCCATGATCGCTAGGTGCTACCTCCACATTCATGCCACGGCTCCCCTCCTGAAGGCCCGAATGCTGGTCGACTTTTTTCGAGCTCAGACCCGCCAGACGGGTGCATTCTTCCTCAGTTTGGGCCTCCTTGTGGAAAACCACAGTGACTGAAGCTGTAATTCGTGGGCGGTTGAGAGAGAAATTAAAGGAAAATTGCGCAGTGCGCGTCATGGGAGAAGGTGAACTAGCGGTGAGGAAACGAGGAGCAGGGGAATCCATACGGTGGCCAGATCCTACAACCTGACCCCGCCCACTCCTAGTATTTGGATAGCAACCTGCATAATAATCACTGGATTGGCCGGAAGACAACTCTGTTGAGGGGCTGGACGGAGCACACAGGGGTTGACCTTTAGTGCTCTCCCTGCGGCACCACATCCTTTGACGCACGCGAGGCATGGGTGCAGTCTCACTAGAAGTGGGCACAAGAGGAGATGGAGAAGCAGAATTCCAAGAAACAGAGGAAGACAGACAAGGACCAGACCCAGAGAAATGCAGATATGCAGCAAGGTCTACGCAGCTGTTCAACTGGCCACTTCTCCTTCTCGTCACAGTGAGCAGGAAGTGTAACCCAGCAACCGGCTCGTATGAAAAACCATAGCGAAATTCCATTTTATCGACCTGACTGCAATGCAATCGAAGGACACCCGTCATAATTAATCTCTGATCATTAATGAGAGCCGAAGGCCAGATCATATTGGAGCATGCAGAATCGCTAACATGAGTGGAGGTTCGATCTTGAACAGTGTTAAAACTTAATGCGATTAGATGTGAAAACCTTGGAACTTAATTGAACAGTGTTAAAACTTAATGCAATTGATATGAAATCGCCACATCCATTTCCCATCGCCTTAAATGCCATTGAATGCACCCGCAGCTGGGAGCAGGGAGAGTTCTGATTGAGGACATGTGGCAGAAATTGATTGGAGTGGATCTTTGTTTGGGCCGCTCGCGCAGTGGAAATCCGGACCCGAAAAAGATTAGGGCGAATTTGATAAGAAATTTGTGTCACAACTCTCCCTCCGTACGCCAACCTAACTTCGAATCCGAAAAGATTAGGGCGGAATTCATTTGGTTTTCGCGTCACAAAATTGGTCGACGTCAGCAGGCTATTTTGGAATGCGAATTTGGTTTGAATTATGGTTTATCGCCGTTTGAAGTCCGACGTGCTCGACTTAAGAACAATTTTGTTTGATCCCATCTTATAAAATTTGTGTTGGTTTTCTTTTATAATACACATATTTATAATAAATCATGGGAATACCACACTAGTAAACATGTGAACAAGTTATATAAATTATTGAGAACAATCATTTTTATGTAAAAATATCCAAATGTGCTTTTGGGAAATAAGAATTCGAGTATTTGGTTCATATTGTTTTAAAGGAAGGAGTGAAGTTGGAGCCTCAAAAGATGCAAGCTATTACAAAATGACCTATTCCCAAGAAAATCAAGGTTCTTAGAAGATTTTTTAGACTTACATGATCAGTATGATGATAATTATGATAATTTCACAAAACAATCACTAGCTATTTTGAGGGATGAGATATTAGAACTTCAGCTTGATGAGGATTTTTTAAGAGCTTTATTTCTTATTTTGAAATCAAGAAAATATTCTCCCAAACTAAAAATATGTGTTCTTGAGATAATTTCTGAAAATTATGAAAATGAAATTAAACTTTTGCATTCTCAAATTCAGTCATACAATTTCCGAAATCCTAG